>JAHKKF010378495.1:0-13997 GCA_019740295.1 Labeo calbasu | reverse complement strand
TTTTTTTTTTTGCATTTAAAAATATAAATAAAAAGTAAATCTGTCTTCAAAAAGACACATGGATCTCCGCCATTTCAGGTAACATGCATCCTGTCTCTCATCTGCTGTTCCACCAGTGCGGATGATTATGCGTTTATTTCCGAAGCGGTGCGATCTAAACAGCTGTTGCCGTAGAGTTGGCTCTTCAATAAATAACCGTTTCCAATATCCCACCCACCACAACAAACACACACTTTTGCCTTTGTTCTTTCGTTCACTTCGATTGATGCATATTTCATGGAGAACTTTTGCGTGCTTCCTTTGAGTTGAGAAGACGGCTCCGAGCTGACAGGCTGCCTATTACCAGACATTACAATCTCCACTGTCCCCATCGCTCGAAACATCTCCCTGCTCCAGATCTGTGTGCATTAACTTGTTTTTGTGAAGGTAATGAAATAGCTATGAAATAGTAATGAAACGTCTCTGTGCGACAAATGAAATACTAGCGTTCATTACATTAGCCTACATGACATGGCTACTGATTTAGCACTGACAACATGAGAAATTTTACTGAAAAAGAAAGGACGTCTCAGGGATATGTTGTGTCTCTTCTGCTGACTGTTACCTAAAGGCACACGTTAGGATGCAGGAGGGTTGGAAACGAGAGAGCTTTTCTGAGCATGCTCATCTCTTCCTTTCATGTGAGTGCCAATACCCAAAACCCCTGAAGGCTGGAAAGAGTAATGCATGGAATTAATGTGCTCTGTAATGGGCTACCTTTTGTAGTCTGAATACATTTTTCCTGATCATGCAAATTAAAGCCTTTCATATGACGCAGACTGTATTGAAATCAAAATCATCTTGAAACTGGAGCAACATAAACAGCAGCAAGCAGTATACATAAGTGGCAAGGAAGTTCTGGACATGTTTGAGATGAAAACAAGACATCTGTAATAGCCAAATCTAGGATGAAAGTCGAAAAAAATTACTTAAGGTTAAGGTCACTACACACAAAATTTTCGTCCGAAATTTTTGCAATGTCAAAAAATAATTATGCCCTCACGTTGTGTAAATCACACTTACACACTGCCTTCAAAACTCTCATCCCTTATCCTACAATTTTCTGACCATGACGTTCTGTGCGTGACAAATTTTGATGAATACGAGAAAACTAGGGCTGTCAGTCGACTGCAATGTTTAATCTAATTAATTACGTGTCGATTAATTAATCGAATTAATCACAAAATAAATTTGACTGTTAAAATACCCACAAAAGATTATTTAAAGCTATGTTGTGTTAAATGAGAAAGTATCAAGTAGACTTCATAAATTATAGCTTTAGAGAGAAATATTTTATTTGATTCAACATAAAATTTATTACACATAAACATTTAGGCTGCAACGGCCTAATATAAACTACAGACCACAAAAGAAGATAATTTGAGAAACATCTCAGTATTGTTTCTTCCTATAATGAAAGTCATGGTAACCAAAACAGCTTTGTTACCAAGAGTCTTCAAAATACTTTCTTTTATGTTCCACAAAAACGACATGAGGGTGAGTAAATGATGACAGAATTTTAATTTTTGGGGTAAACTATCCCTTTAATGTTTTTATTATTATTATAATTATTATTATTATTATTTTGAAATGAAATGATACTCTAAATAAGACACTTATAGTGAATGTCTTTATGAATCATTCACTCATTCGATTTGATTCGTTCAAACAGCTAATTCATTTAGAAAGGAAGTAAATGGCCTTTGAATCATTGATTCACACGATTCATTCAAAACGCGGATTCATTCCGAAACTAAACACCGCTGTGTTGCTCAGAGACGAACAACATTTCTGTGATGGCTTCACAGGTAATATGTTTTCTGCAAAACTGAGCAAAACCCCATATTATTGTGTTTAAAATATTACACAATATCAACTTCCTATTTACTGAACTGCTGTATAAAATCACATTTAAGCTTGTGATAGATCGGGACACTCGTGTCATATTGCTCTTGCTGCTCATTTGATATTGTATGATATGTGCTATATATAAATATGAGACAAAATACATACGGGGCAGTTTTTTGCACCAATATCTTAAATTTTAGGGCATAACTGTATTTATGGAGTTGTTGCCCATTTGTCAACAATCAGCTGTATGAAATATAAGATGATCTACCTATCTGGGGGTGGGTTAAAATATTTTTTAACTGTGTTAAAATATTTTAATCGTGTAATGTTTTATAACTAATTAATTAAGGTAACACATTAAACTGACAGCCCTAGAAAACACATAAGAAAATACTCGTCCTCAGATTTACTCACGCTCAGGACGTCTAAGATGTAGATAAATTTGTTTCTTCATCAGAATAAATTTGGAGAAATTTAGCATTGCATACTTGCTCACCAATGGATCCTCTGTAGTGAATGGGTACCGTCAGAATGAGATTACAAACATCTGATAAAAACATCACAATAATCCACAAGTAATCAACGTCTTGTGAAGTGAAAAGCTGTGTGCTTGTAATAAACATATCCATCAAGACACTTTTATCTTCAAAACGTTGCTCCTGGCTAAAAAATTTCCTCAAGTGAAAAAGTCATGCACCATTTGCAGGCGAAAACAGTCTAAAACATTCTAAACAAGCTGGATTTTGATGTCAGAGGACAACACGGGATGGACTTTTTCACTGAAGGAAGCTTTATTATGTATTATGGACGAGTATTTTGTCTCGTATTCTGACGGCACCCATTCAGTGCAAAGGATGCATTCATGAGCAAGTGATGTACTGCTACATTTCTCCAAATTCCAATGAAAAAACAAACTCATACATCTTGGAAGTCAGTTTTCAGCAGTTTCATTTTTGGGTAAACGATTTCTTTAAGAAAAGGAAACCTGGTTGTAAAAAAAGATACATATTGTAAAGTGTTACCAAAATGTCATATTTATCTCATATGTTAAAAAAAAAAAATTAAATTCCAACAAACAGTACATAAATGCAAACAGCTGCATGCATATAACCAGCAACCAAAGATTGTTGATTTGATATTAAGCTGCTGTATCAAACGAGCCAATAACAGAGGGCCGTCATGTCTTGTCACTCAAATGAGCAGCACGAAATAAGTCACACTGATGAGTCAGATACAATGAGTCACCTAAAGCAGGACACTACAGCACTTGACCAAAACAACTGGCTGTCTCTTTCGTCAGCAGCACATGCTACAAACCACACATGAAAGCACTAATGAAAAACAAACTGGTTTAATAAAACATACATTTTCATAGATTTTCTCCTACCATATTTCTGTAGCACTGAGCCTTGCACAAAATATTACAATTTGTTATCAGTAAACGTGTTCACGTGAAAAAAAATCAACCACCCACCTCACTTTTGTCTCTATTGTCTAACTTTACAGCCCAGAGTGTCTGACTTCTAATCTAACTCATATAATCTAATTTTATCTAATCAAGAGCCCTTAATGTGCAAAACGATTAATTCTCTTACACTAATAAAATACACATTACCAACACTTAATAATTGCCCCTTGTGTTGGCATTCAACTCTGAAAACAAGATAATTATGATTAACACAATAATCAAGGTTTTAATTATTACCCATGCTTATGAAGCAATAACAATGTACAACACAATAGCACACTATAAAAAAACAACTTCAACATCACTATATCATATTGCTTTCTTAGCAGCTAGTTAATTTGCAGATAACCGTATACATAATTCCCTGCACTATTTGTTATACAGCAAAACCTAGTTAGCAGGTCATAAGCTCAAAAAACAGTAACGTAGATGCATAATAAGATGTTTACCTTTTATTTATCCAATAGGCAGCCTTCAAATATGCAAACAAAAGTCTGTTTAAATATTGATGCTGTTAAATATGTAAATAATAAATATTCAGGAGCCGTATCTAAAATTAATCGGGGCAATAAACAAATACTGGGGAAGCTGACGACTATTTATTTTCATTTAGAGGAGAAAGTGCGCTGTTTAGATTGGTATCACCACAGAAGTCAGTTATTGATTCAAAGTGCTGTCTCATAAAATGTAAACAAGCATAATATGATCAAATACTGTATGACTGAAATCGGTCGCTTTTAATCCATTCGGTCTATCAGCCATTATTACTGAAATAAGTTTAATGGTGCAACCACAACTAGGCTAAATTGTAACTTATGCACGGCTGGTGCAACCGTCCGCAGATTCCCAGAAGGCCCATATCGATTAAAATGAGGACTTATTTGTTCAAAAGCAATAGTTATCCATCTGTCATACTTTGTAAGCTCCTGATTTTATGCTTGAATTTTTTTGGACAAAACTTGGCTTAAATATGAGCTTTGTCTTAAAAATGTAAAGCAGAGAGAAAGCCAAATCACCTCTCTGACATTAACAAATCAGGCTTTGGCGTCAGGTTTCACAACAAAGCCTGTTTGTGCGGTTGAGCGACGTCATTGTTGCCCACAAAATATCACTTGCTAACTCTAACAGATGGCCTAGATTCCTCCCACTTTCCTCCTCTTATGACTATACAGTGACTCTGCCTGTTCCTCGCCCTCTCGCAGCCTGCATTCATCAAAACCAGCGAGCCAAATCCCTGCTTCTTCCTCCCCATGTGAGGAAAATTAAATTCACCTGTCCTGAGAGTAATTTCACCTTTCACAGAGTGGAAGACAGACACAATTAGCGCCTGCACATGCATCACATCAGTAGTCTTTCAACTGAACTCGATGCACCCAAGCAACACCTTAACCTTGTTAAATCACACTCTTAAACAGAAAACAGTTCAAATCCAGGTTTAAGACAGGTCTCATTGAATGAAAACCTTCATTTGTGGTCTGTAAGGGTGAAGTTGCGGTAATACCGAACTTTGTGCTTCGTTCTCTTTCTTTTATATGCATGCAAATGCTGGAGAGCAGAAATGCAAGCTCGTGCGAAGAAGTATCGTACTTTGCTGTGTTTACTTGAACTCTGATCAGGGAGTTCGTATAGAGAAAAAAGCTTGGCTGTGAGAAGATGTAAACGTGTAAAACACTGTAAATGTAAAACACTGACCTCTTGGCTCAAAACAAAGAATATCAATTTTAAAGATGCATGACATACAATGTTGTGGGAAAATGAAATAGGTGTCGTATTTTCCTATTTGATCAAGAATGTAAATTATGAATTTTTATTATTATTAGTAGTAGTAGTAGTAGTAACATAAATGTATAATATAAATAATAATAATAATAATATAGTAATAATATTATGTCATATAGTAGTAGTCACATAAATGTATGTATTATTATTATTGATGTTGTTGTTGTTGTTGTTAATCACAAATATTATATAATTAATAATAAAAACAACACTAACAACAGTGATAACAATAATTCCATACTTCCATTAATTCCATATTCCATAATGCAGTTTTTTGTTATGTATTTATTTAAAACAGAAGCATAACATTGTTGCTGATAATTGCTGCAGATAAAAATGGACCAAATGCAATATTTTGTCATTTTGTCATATAAATTGATTATTATTACTACTCATAATAATAATAATCATAAATATTATTACAAATATTATTACTATGATTAAATCATAAATATGATTAATAACAATAATGTTAACAATAATGTAATATTTATAATTACTTAAATATAAAAAAAAGACCTAGAGCACGGCATCATATATTGTTGCTTTTTTTCACATTTGAATTATTATTACTATTACTATTATTATTGTTGTTAATTATCACAAATACTATATAATTAACATTTTTTTCTCATTTTGTCAAATAGACAAAATTGATTATTATTACTTATAATAATACTAATCAGAACTATAATTACAAATATTACTACTATTATTAGACCATAAATCATAATAATTAATATTAATAAAAATAATGTAAACAATAATTAAATACTTATTTAAAACAGAAGCCCTACAGCATGGCATCATATCCTGTTGCTATATTTCACATAAAATAAAATAATAAATAATAATAAAATAATAAAAAATAATACAAAAAATAATAATAATAATGATAATAATTTTATTATTATTATTATCATCATTATCATCATTATCATTGTTGTTGTTGTTGTTAATCACAAATTTTATATAATAAATAATAATAACAATACTAACAACAGCATTAATTACAAAAGAACCATAAAATCAAATCCTGTTGCTGGTAATTGCTGCAAAAAATAGCAGATGCAATATTTTCTCATTTTGTCAAATAAACTGATTATTGTATCCACTCATAATAATACTAATCAGAAATATTTTTACAAATATTGTTACTATTATTAAATCATAAACAGAATTAATTACAATAATGTTAACAATAATTACATACTTATAATTATTTGTGATTCATTTAAAACAGAAGCCCCAAATGCATGGCATCATGTTCTGTTGCTATATCTCACATTTAAATTATTATTATTATTATGATAATTAGTGATTTATTATTTTTTTAAATGCTAGTTGTTGCCATTAAACGTTGCCGAGAAACTTAGCACGCCCAAAGCCAGTGTGACCGCACCTTCATTCGCAGGATAACAGCTGTTCAGGGTGAGCGTTCTTAGCACTGAAGTGCCCAATCAGAGGTCAGCACTAGAACAGCTATGCAAGCTGTGGATACACACGAGAGCGAGGTGAGATAACGTTGACACACCTTTCCCACCTGCTACACTTATTCACGGGCACCTTAATCCTCTACTGCAGTCAAAGCCTGGCATTCTCATGTCAGAGCACATCTATAGTGGATTAAAATAGGACAGCTAATTATCATTTACCTCAGCAGGATCACGGCTGGATGTTGGGATTCTAGCTTTTGGAATGCGTGTAATTGTCTGTTGAATAATGCCGACCCACGCGCCTTATATCTGACTTGGCTCACTCACTCATGAAAAGACACTCATGAGTTGATAAGCGGGATGTTGCAGCTTAAGCCTTTGGAGAAACACTAATGCCAAGTGCTGCTGTGGGTCCCCCCGACTGTGTGGAAAGCAGTTTATTAAAACTCCCTCAGGAGTCCCAAAGGTACAATTAGTGTTGAACTTCGCTATAAAGTAATCATACACAATTTCTGGACTTCGCAACTTTTCCTCTAAGCAAAAATAAGCAGTATTAGCAATATAAAAGCATCCTGATAGCTAAGTGTGCCGATTCACTATGATTAAAGGTTTAAATCCAAAAAGTACACCACAGGCCCTGAGTTTAACACAGAAGTGCGTATGAAAACACACCTGCTCAGACACACAGTTACGTTTACTACACACATGCTGAAGCACGCAAGACGCTTGCAGGGTTTTTTAGCCTCAGCCGCCTCAGAGAAGCACTTCATGAGCATTGTACTGTTTATTTTGAGAAAAAACTATCGCCATATCGTATACAAACAGAAACTTAAAGGTCCTCACATCAACCAGTGTTGCCAAGTCTGCGTTTTTCCTGTGGAATTGGCTTACTTTAACACTATTACCACAGGTTGTTTTTCATGTCTGCGGGATGAAGCAACCCAATAATGTGATATTTAGCACCTGAAATGCAAATTTTACGAGTGGAAATCCACCAAAAAATGTGTATTTTACCCCCAGAACGTGATTTTTCACAGGGGACCCACCTCAAAACACAACTGGGCTAGTTTTGAGTAGCAATTCGAAGGGTTTTGTTGTAAAAACCTGGCAACCCTGACAGCAACCCATCAAAATAAGTTTGGTTTAACTTGAAGAAATTGTGACAGAAATATATTACTTAATGTAATGATAGTATTACTACTACGAATAAAATTATTATAATTTTTACGTAATATTTACAAGAATAAACATTTATCAGTATTTATTTCCCAGAAAAATATAATGCACAGTATTTCTAGGAAAATAAATAAATAAATAAATAAAATAACAATAAACTAATTATTTCTAAAATCAATTAATTACGTGTGCTTTTGATTATTAAAATGTAATGAAATCAATAAAATGGAATCCAGATAATGAATGGAATACACAGAATTTGGTAAAAATAAAACTCAATTTGAGTAAAAAAGAAAACATTTTATAGGGCCTTAAACTTTGAATAAACTGCTGTTAAATTTCATTATTCAAGTAAAACTGGGTACAGAACATCACTATATAATGAAGACTTTGTATATTTGATAGTCAAAAGTGTGCTATACTGAGCTAAGTAAAATATACAGAGGGATTCGCTCCCTCTGTAAACCCTTCTTTTATTTAATCTCAGTCTCTCTGAGACTTTTCCTCACACAAAAGGGCTTTACTGCATCTAAAATACTATTCTCATTAGAAATGTTCTCTCTCTCTAAGACACTTCTCTACATTCAACAGTCTAGGAGTGTAGAGATGCATTAAACATGGGCGCTGGTTCCCAATCTAAAGTGCATGGAGTGCTGCTTTATGTCTGAATCGGTAATACTGCCCACAGGTCAGAAGTACTGAGGACAGAATAGGGAGACGGTAGAAGACATGTCTTGCAAACCCCATCTGTTCCTTTAATGATATCCATTTATCACAGTGCTGCGGTTTTCTAACTAATCATAACATCTTGATAAACATTTCGGCTTTTTATAAGGAGGCATAAAGGTCAAAATTCAACTAATAATTTGCCAACAATCGCTTACCTTACATTTTGTAGCATAATTTAATATAAAAGCATTGAATCCAGACTATAAAAACACTGAACTTTTAATAAAAAGAATACATGACATGATACGAGATCTCTTGAATTTGATCAAATATAGAAAGCCTTCACAGTGTGAATGTATCTGCTGCAATGAATGATTTACCCCACTAGGGGAGGAACTACTGGTCCAAATGGCTCAAAATATTACAGATGCTGCTCTAAGGTTATAGCAGGGCATTAACTACATATAAGGTACTGTGAAAGCCGCGTTCGTCATTTAAAACTGCTCATACTCTTGACTGCAATGGGTAGATATAAGATATGCATGAATTTATTTTTTTTTCAACATCAAGATTTTAAGTTAAAACCAGCCACCTTTTAAAATTGCTGTTCAGCTTTCAGTAGTTCACTAGAATAGTCTTGCAGTGTGACAAATGAACTTTAAAAAGTACAAATTTAATTAATATGGTCATAAACAATGCATGCATAATAAGAGCTGAAAAAGCTTCAGTTTTAACTGAATTATGTCATTGCGCACTCAGTGTCAGAAATTAGCTTTTATATTAAAAACAATATTTGTCCGATGGAATAGATTATCAGCTTAGAGCTCATTGTTTTTGTATATAAATATTTTTTCATACACATCTTTCATAAACAAAAAAAAAAAAACCTTTGATGATTTACGTAGCAACTATAGCCACTCCAGTACCTAAACAATAACTACAGAATGGAATATAATTAAATATGTAAAATATTTTTGCTCCTTAATTAAAATATCTAGGGCATTTGTGACTTTTGGTGACATTTTTCTTCCTAGTCACACTACAGGGCACTTCTAAAACTGCTTGAAAATCCAACTTCCCAAATTACAGTAATTTTAATTTCTCATTCAGCTAGATCTTAAACTAACCCACGTGAAAGTTAAGCCCCTGTTAAGCCACATGCACATCATTCCCTGCCAGATGTTTGTCTGAAACCGTCTAAAACACCCATGACTGAAGCAAACACTTCTTTGACACTACATTCAGTTTCTACAAGAAGAAAAGCCACTTTTTAAGCATACAAAGGACACGAATAAACATGATACACAGTTACAATGTTGTATAAAGTTCACATTCTCTAAATAAATCTCACCCATTACAGCTATGCCAAGCTTTCATGCCTTAAGGGCAATATGACACATGTAGGTTATATCTGTCCTTACTTTATGCCAGTTGAGTCACCTATTATTTCTCTTAAAATACCCCAGATGTCAACAGCGCGCAGAGGAAAAGACATCTGACAAGTTTGAGGCTTCAGGCATTAAACACAACACAGACCCGAGCAAACGACGAAGAATGTGGAAGATTGTTTTGATAGGAAGAGGTTGAATGCACAGGTGCGAGTGCCTATACGCTCCTTAACAAAATCAAGTTGGTAACACTATTTGAATTCCCCCATAATAAATACGTGCGCTTACCGTCGATCCAAGCGAACAGATGATTCAGAGTGGCATCTTCAACTTCTCCGCACGTTCACACATACTGTACATGTGTGTGTGGACAGCGACAGTGAATGAATGCTGCCCGGAGTGCGCACGAACGCGGTATGATGTCCAAAAAAGCTGTCTATGTAGGCAGCTCACTAGATAGTCTGACGTCTTGCAGACTCCCTTTCCAGCCACGTTGTCTGCCCCGTGTTAATTGAAAGAAACAACTCGGATCCCGCTGCCGTTGACTACATTGGTAGAAATCTGGTTGTAATTATCGCGGCGCAGTCCGTTCACCGCAGCCGCCGTGTCCTTCCTCTCATGCCGACTGAGGATGTGAGCGCAGCCGCCGAGATGCTCGATCGTGGTGCGACCCGAGGCTGCCTAGAGCAGTCACCCAATGTGATGAGCCTACTAGAAAGACAGCAAAATGCTGAAAACAACAGACTGTTAGATCGTCTCAGCCAGAGACATGACAGCATGCTTGCTGTTAATTACAAAGGTGAGGCAAAGGCGAACACATTCATATAGGCTACAACGGCAATTCAAAGTATTTTAGAAACATATATTTATATATTTGTATACTTATATTTATAATATATCTTAATTTATAATATATTTTACATATGCGTATACCTGTATGTTATTTACATATTTAGATTTTTCCATATTTAGATTTTTTCTCACAGATTATTTTTATTTATTTATTTATTTTATTATATATATATATATTTGGTTTTGTTCGGAATCCTGGCTGGCAGCAGTATTTTGTGAACTGCAGATGTCTAATGGTCTTTTTGGGAAGACTGAGTAAGGAGTCCATTGCAGCAGTCAACCCTGCTGGTGATTTGTTTTTTCTGTTTTGTTTAGATTTAAAGCTTCTAAGTTTATTATATTTTTTTAAATAATTGAAGTCTGAGATGGCTGTTGCATTAAAATAGCTACTGAAATTACAACCTCGTTCCAAAATGACACCAAGATTCCTGACTTTAAGGAATTCAACTTGAGTATTTCACGTTTTCTTCCAAATGCAAATACTTATGTTTTGTCTTTGTTTAACTAAAGGAAGATATGGCACATGAAGTTGTGTTTACAAGGTCTCTGTTCAAGGAAAGGAAAAGAAAGGACGTGATGTGTGGCCAAGTATGGTGTCACATACTTGGAATTTGTGCTCTGCATTTATCCCATCCAAGTGCACACACGGAACGGGGTTCAGCACCTAAGTGGTATTGAAGGTGGAAGAAAATATTATACATTCACTCTCCTCACCTACAATCCATGCCGGTAACAAGACTAGAACCCACGACCTTCGGATTACAAATCCAACTCTCTAACCATTAGGCCACTACTACCCTGAAGGGTGGTGGATGGATGACTGTTTTTTTTTTTATCAGAACAAACGTAGAATTACATCACATAATCATCAATGGATCTTTTGAAGTGAAAGGGTGCCGTCAGAATGAGAGTCCAAACAGCTGATGAAAGCATCACAATAATTCACAAATAATCAATATGACTCCAGTCCATCAATTAATGTCTTGTGTGTTTATAAGAAACAAATCTATTATTAAGATGTTTTAATATTAAACAATTGCTTCTGGCCAAAATGTAAGTCTGTAATAAAGCTTCCTCCACAAAAAAAGTCCATCCTCTACTGTCCTCTCACATTAAATCCAGTGGTTATGGACTGTTTTCACTTGTAAAAGGTGCTTTATCTCTGCATATTTCTCTCCTAATTGAGGCGTAAGTCTTGTGAATTACTTGTGGAATAATGTGGTGTTTTTATCGGCTCTCATTTTGACGGCACCCATTCACTGCAGATGATCCGTTGGTGAGCAAGTAATGCTAAATTTCTCCATATCTGTTCTGATGAAGAACCAAACTTGTCTTGGATGGCCTGAGGGTGAAAACTTCCAGCAAATTTTAATTTCTTAACGGACTATTCATTTAACACAGCAAGCACAGAATGAAAAGGGATCACTGGATTTGGCAAAGTTGCAAGGTTATTGACAATAAATCTCTTTCAAAGAAATGTTTGAAGCTGTTGAAGTATTATTTAAATGAGTTTTTCCACACTACTGTCGTATATCTCAGATAATCTCGCCCTTAAATGATGAGATGTATGTATGAACAATACAAACCACTTTTCCTGTCTACGTGGGCATTTTGTGGCCAGAATTTGGACAGTCTAGTCAGAGGTCTGGCTATACGAGACTACTGCATCTAATAATTAATCTCATTAATGCACTGCCATAAAGAAAAGGCAAATGGTTATATTTAGTACAAGTGGGTTTTTGTCTACTCATAGCATTTTAAAATATTACAGTACATTGTGACATTTCATTTGCATAATGACCTCATCATGATAATGCATTATAAGATCTCAGTGCTTGATAACCTTCCCTGTAATACAATAAACATTGTCACGCTCTGAAATCATAATAGGAATAATATAAAGAAACTGAAAACTCAAATTTGATTGCACAGATTGAGTTGAGTGTCTCACCCTCTGCCTCAGGACTATTGCATCTCAACAGGTGAATCACAAAATGTACTGGCCACCCTTGCAAAGTCCTGTCTCTTTTTTCCCTTACAGCCTCATTTGGAATGCGTCCACCAAAATATCTAATCAACAGATCAGTTTTATTCTTGGCCCGAGCTATTCATTTCCACAGGCTATCACATTGTCATCAGTGTGAATCAACGAACTCTCTGAATGAGGGACCTTAATCATGCTCCCTCAAACCTAAGACTCGATAGTTCAACTGAACCGAATGTCTCTAGCGTCTGGGCACATCAAGGACACAGTCGACTACATGAAGAATGTACTGCATGTGTGCAAGATTTAACTAATGAGTTTAAACTAATGAGCTTATCAGACAAATATAGCCTGTCCTCTAAGAAAGGTCAAAGGTCAATTTTGATTAAAAGATGTTTATTCCCTTTTTACATTATATGCAAAAAGATAACACCAAATGAGTAGGATATCAGAATATGCAGTATTTATGAAACAGACAAATATTACCTGGCTGACACACAGCATCTGTTGAGATTCTGAAGTTCGCAACCACTAGTATCCCATAAGGCCACAGGTGCAGGGAAACTGACAGATTCTAAAACAAATGCCAGAAAACTATGAGCCGAGCAGATCTTTTCAAGTACTTTAGGTAACAGAAAATTGTGCTTTTTTGCTAAATTGTACTTATTTAAAGGTCCACTGAAGTGCTTAGAAACATTACAATAGCGTTTTTCTATGTGCTGATGTAATTTCTACTCAAACAGGAAGACAGGGCAGGACATATCAAGCAGTCCCACCTCCTTTTTTTTAACTAGCCAATAGCGTTTTGTTTATATCACAGCTCGGGCCAGAGCTGTTGAATTCGGTAAAGCGCATTTTACAGCGTATGACAGCCACAATCTCATTCATATCGCTATAAAATATAGCATTCTGTGTAGAATTTGAATTGGTCTGATACGTTTTGTGGTCTGCGTCGATTCGCGCATATGGTCTACTCCATGCTATGGAGTCTCTGGACCTGTCTGCGCACTGTGACGGTTCATGTGACATTTATATTTACACTGTCTGAATCATTCCCTATCTCCTATGTAGTGCGCTTTGTGCCATTCACTGTACAGAAAATAACTGTTCTTGTTCTGTGAACAAGTGATTGATTTCAGCTGCATCTTCAGCGTCTATTTATATTGGGGGGGCGGGTCTCTTCAGATTCTAGAGAGCATTTGATTGGACAGAAAGTTTGATGAGAAGCTGAAGTGCAGGGTGATGTCATCAAAATCGTTGATCCATATTGGCGGAAGTTAGAGACTAAGTTTTGAATGCTTATGTCTTCTAAATGCGAATTCTGTTATTATTTTGAAGCACACTAGCTTATAGAT
>JAHKKF010378493.1:0-14188 GCA_019740295.1 Labeo calbasu | reverse complement strand
AAAAAATAAAAATAAAATAAAACTGTAATTAAATTCCTTTACTCCTAATAAAATCATTTGACACAAATATACCTACATTTCTGACACAATACCACTGCGCACGCTGTGTTTCTCCTGTTTGTCAGCGCTGTTTCATCTGCCTTTAAACAGAGTCATTTGTGTTCTTCACTGAATTCAAATGCTTCACATCGGATCTCACAGCGCTGTTTATTGACCAAGACTCATCAGCGAGTGAACGCATCTGCTCTAGTAAGTTAGCGCCGTGCCGCTGTTTAAACTTTGATACGAGCAGATAAACGACTAATAAATTATTTTAAATGACCAATGCTCTTTTGTTCCGCCTTTTAATCATTATATCGAACGTTTATCAAACTTGTTATCGTTTATCGAGGAAATTTATATCGTGCGATAATTACCGTTATTGATTTATCGCTCAGCCCTAGAGGAATGTTACCTAAAGTACGTTGCAGACATTTCACGAAGACCCTAAAGAATACCAACTTGTGGAAAATGGGCATTCGATGTCCCTTTTAAAAATTTCAGATTTCCATTGACTTCCTTTATATGGTCAGCTAACACAAATGGTAGTCAATCAAAACCAAAACTGTTTGGTTATCAACATTCTTCACAATATTATCTTTCATCTTCCACAGAAGGAAGTCAGTCATACAGGTTTGAAACCACGTGAGGATTAATGACAATTTAAATTTTTGGATGAACTATCAATTCAACCACATCAGTCTTCCATAAATCAAACAAACAAGTGAATCACTATAATAAGCATTTTAAACAAAGAAACGATATCCAGTAATGTGTGTTCAAAAGAACACATTTCTGGTTTGGCTTTTAGCTAGCTAGAATTAAGCCATAGGGGAAACGGAAAATATCATACTCCATGTGTGAGCAAGCAGACAATGCATTTTCTTTTGGTTTTAAACCGGTTTAAGAATAAGGTCATATGACATGAGCAGAATTGAGGGAATCGTCAAGGCCTGCTGATGCATGTCTGAAAAAGCTAAAAGCATGAGACTGTAAAGTACACTCCCGCCATTCAAAGCGTGAAGGAGAGGTTTATAAGTTTGGGTATTTTTTGGTGAAATCGAGCGCAGTGAGCAGTGTTTGTTGGCACAAACAGTACGGTGAGGGTTGACGACGTCAGCTGGTGCTAAACAATGTGTGTCAATTCAGTTGCCAAATGTTCAAGACACAGACTGAGACTAACTGTTACCACATATTAAGCCACTTGCTTTTACGTTAAAGGCACATCTCTCCTGACATTAGGGCACATTATGTTCTTAAAAGAGTTCTTATGATGTTATACACAGCCAAAATATTGGAGAGTTGCACAGATAACAATGATTTATGAGATGCTGAAATATCTAGCAGCTGTTTACTCTTCAAGATTTAAGACACATTTTATCACTGCCAACACTGAAATCCTCAACACTCATGTGCTGAGAAAGTAACTCCTGCAATGTTAGAGAGCAGCTTCCACTAGCACCCAAGTCCTTACTGGCTCTCACAAATATTTACACAACTACACTATCTTCTGCCTTGCCAAATCTTAAATTATAGTCCAAAAAAGTACAACTCAATGTGAATTGCCATGTGCAAACCATTTTACTTTTTGTTTCTGAACAAATGTTCACAAACAGACCAGAAATGCGCATTAAGAAAATTTAGATTTTAAATCAACTTGCGACCGTTTCAATCCAGTATGTGATGTCACACTCTTGTATTTATGCTGTCTAATATACAAACATCTGCAATCAAACGAGAACTAGCTGTATTGTTCTGGGAACAAATCGAGAAGGGTGATGTGGTGATACCAGGCTCTCCAACTTCCCCATGTCTTATTGATGACTAACTTCTGTTTGGTTGGCCAATGAAGTGATGCATTAACCCCTCCCCTAAATCCTAATTGGTCAGCAAATCTGCCAATCACCTTCACAAGTTGCTGATTCGTAATTGTTTTGTTTTTTAAAATGCCAGTGTGCTCTTACATGAACAGAACTAATAAATCTTCCAAATTTCGAAACATCCACAGGCTTGCGACCTTTAAAGTGCTGATATGTTTCCGAACACACTTCAGCGAGGCCTGTGAGGGACCAAAACCCCAGCAGAATACCAGATCAGCTGGAGCCAGATCACTTCACACATCAGACTTGTGCATTCCTACCCGCTGTTTTTTTAATACTGTGGAAACGTATGCATTTAATCATGCTGAAATCTGAGACGTCAAAGACTAAGGCGTGTGTGCTACGGCCTAAAATAAGCGTTTTTGTTTTCCACTGACTTTGCATATGCCCTCATAAGGGCAGTGTAGCTTAACGGACATACAGTTACTTAAATCATTAATAAAGTGTATGACAACCTTGCAAAAAACGTAAGAAAAGATTAATGCTTCTGGTTACTGAAGAATCGCCATGTTATAATATTCAAGGGTCAGAAATGCATTTAAAAGCAGCACAAGAGTACTGCAACATCTATGTGTCTATAAATACACAATACCTTGCGAAAGTATTCACACTCAATTTTTTTTTTTTTTTTCACGTTTTATGTTGCAACTTTATGTTAAACTGCTTTAAATCGCTTTTCTTCCACATCCATAAAACAAAGACAAAGCAAAAAACAGGTTTGTAACAACTTAGAAATGAACTGAAATAATTCCATTGCATAAGTATTCATACCTGGGACACTTGATATTTAGTTCAGGAGCACTCATATCGCATGTAGATGTTACTACATTTCGAGTGGAGTTAAACTGTGGTAAATTAATTTGAATGAGCATGATTTGGAAAGGCACACACCTCCCAAAACAGGTCTAACGGATGAAAATGCATATCAGAACAAAAATCAAGCCCTGAGGTCAAAATAACTGCCTGTAGAAACAGGACTGTGTCAAGGCACAGATCTGGAAAAGAGTTGGCATTGAACTGAGCAATTGATGGAGAATGGGCTTGGTTAGACTGGTGACCAAGAAGCTGACTGTCACTCTAGTTGAGCTCCATGATCATATGCAGATGAAAGAAACTTACAGAAGGACAAACGTCACTGCAACACTCCACCAATCCGGTCTCTATGGCGGTGTGGCCAAACTCAAGCCTCACCTCAGTAAAGACACATGAAACCCACTTGGAATTTGCATAAAAGCACCTAAAGGACCCTGACTCTCTGGACTAATGAACCTCAATTCCAAGCATCATGTTTGAAGGAAACCAAGCACTGCTCATCACCTGTAGAGTACCATCACAAAACTAAAGTGTGCTGGTAGCAGCCTCATGGTGTGGATCTGTCTCTCAGTGGCAGGGACTGAGGAACTCGTCAGAGTAGAAGGAAAGCTCAAAGCACCAAAATATTGAGATAGCCTTAATGAAAACCCAGTCTAGGCAGAAGGTTCACCTTCCAACAGGACAATGACCCTAAGCACACAGCAAGAGTGGCTTATAGACAATTCTGTGAATGTCCTTGAGTGGCCCAGCCAGAGCCATGGCTTTTGAAAGCCATCAAATATTTCTGGAGAATATGTCTGTCAGCCCTCATCCAAACTGACAGAGCTTGAGAGGAGAAGAGGTGAGGCGAAGAACGGCAGATAACTGCCAAATGTAGATATGCAAAGACTGTAAAGATGCTTCATCTAAGCACTGAGTTAAGGGTATGAATACATATGAAATGTACTTATTACAGTGTTTTATTTTTAATAAATTTGCAAAGTTGTCACAAATCTGTTTTTCCCCTTTGTCATTATGGTGTATGGAGTGTAAACTGATGTGGGAAAAAAGTAATTTAAAGCAGTTTAACAAAAGGCTGCATCATAAATCATGAAAAAATGCAAGGCACTGTATGTGGAAAACTGCTTGTTTTAATCTCTTTAAATTGTTTATGGGTTCCTTTTAAGGATCATAAATACCAGGCTAATATTAAATAGTCTGTAAATCTCCCAGCATGCTTCAGTATGGCCCAATTAAGCCATGAAAAGGCTCTTTTCTCCAGAGACCGAAGTACTGGACATGCTACTGGTTCAGTGGTCTCCTGGGAAGCTGTGGATGTCCTGAACTGCTCTCCATTGTGGACGTGTGTGTGTGTGTGTGTGTGTGTGTGTGTGTGTATATCAGTCAGGCTCTCAGCAGTAAAGGTTAAGGCCTAATATTTCTCCACTGGGAGCTGCAGGACGCTGACTAGTCATAGGTTAAGAGAAGATGGTCTTGTGCTTTTGACAAGAGATCAGCACTAAAAGGGAGCAAATGTCCATTAAGACGTCCACTCTGTGTAGGTCAGGTGCTGTGTTTAAATCTCAAGTGGAGAGAGGTCAGAATGGTCAACCACTCAGTTGATAGATGATCCATCATCAGCCAGCATTAATTAAATTACATTAAATCCATCCATCCACCAAGGTTCAACTATCTGTATATGCATATGTTGTTAAATCAGACTAACAGAGATTACATTTCAAATACTGTGTCCAATCTATAACCTCAATCTGTTACACAGGTGACATTTAGTCTATTTCCAAACTCCAAATGGTTCACATACATTTGCAGAAGTGGATTTTCCACTCCTCTCTGACACTAACCATAACAGATCACAGAGAATAAACCTATCATCTAACCCGAAGCTTTAATTATGCTGGACGTGAGTACACATTTCTGAGATGCTCGAAAGAATAACAAAACCCCAAGAATTTTAAATATATTGCTGAAGTGAATAAACACCAAATGCACCTTGCTGAAATGTTTATACGGTTGGATGGATTAAATAAGATTAAAAAAAAAAATGGATGACGTGATCACTCACTTAAAGACTATAAGGGTTTAAACATAGCCAGTTACAGCTGTCTAGAGCTATAAATGCTATAGACATCTGCTAACAGTTCAACCAGTTTACAGTTGCCATTATAATGAGTTGCTTAATGTTCAGAATACCACACTACTCTAACAACTGCTGAATTTTATAATTGTGCTTACCATGCTAATTTTCTGCAGCTATGATGTCAGAAATGTGGGGGGGGATACTGTATCCCACGATACAACATGCTCTGTTGGACCATATCCACTGTGATGGTGCAATGTCTTTGACTCATTATATGACTCAAGATTGGACTGCCCAAAGTTAAGACATAATGTGAAATAACCATTTTAATTATCCAGGTGTTAACTGGACATGCACTGTACATGCACCACTTAAAATCAAAGTACACCGTGTAGTATTCAGTAAGTCAGAAGCAAGTATTGCCCGTATCAGTTTAGAAGTGTCTTAAACCCTTAGGTTAATCATCTTATCTGACCAAGGACAATAAATGCACCACAGCTGGCTGCATATCAAAAGCGGGAAATTAATGTGTCCTGAAATATCTTGGACTGGGAATTTACAAGTGTTACTGGTTAGTCATTTAATAGTCAAAAAGCCAGCGGAAAGTGTGATGAAATTTGTTCTTAGGCCCTTCAAGCATGATAATTTAGGTTGAAGACCTCAAAAGAGATTTTGAGAGAAGGACCATTTTTCAGTCATACTGAACATTTACATAGTGTGACTAGTCTTGCTGTCATATCATTCCAAACCTGTGTGACTGACTTGCACACACACACAAATCTTTTCTTAAAGCAGTGTTGAAGGAATCGCTACATTTCAAGACTTCTGAACCCATACTATAATTTCATGTTGAATATATTGAAATTTGAGTCTTAATGTTTTTGAAAATGAGAGAATTGATTCATGAACACATCATTTATTGCATGGCTTCAGAAGACTTAAAATAATGTATAGATTATACCCTGCTAAAAGAAAAAAAAAAAAACAGCTGGTTGGCTGGTCTTAGCTGGTTTAAGATGGAAGTAGTTGGTTTTAGCTGGTCTCCCAGCCTGACCAGCTAAGACCAGGCTGGATGACCTAAGTTGGTTGGCTGGTTTTAGCAGGGTAGTTAAATAGAAAGGAACAACCAGAGCACAATTTTAATTTCTCCTTTGGTGCTCCACAGTAGAAAAGAAAACATAAGGACTAATTTGTCCCGAATTTTTGTTAATGTACATAACGACTAGAGTTGGGTATCGAAAATCGATTCCGATTCCAGAATCGGATACTTCTTGTGAAATTAAAATTTCAATTCCGCCTATCGATTCCTATATGCGGTTCTTTTTTTTTTTCATCCGTGAGGACCCGACCTAGCGATCTGCCAGGACCTTGCTCACTAATCTAACCGCATAGCGCTCCAAAGTGGCTACACTTGCGATCAAAGTCAAAAAAGCCAAGTAGCCTATAATATCTGTGATAAGCTAAACATGTTGCAATAGATGTCGTTAAAGATCACAAACACAATTCAAAAATTCCAATCTTGATTCAAACTTTCTTCCGTGCAACGAATGAAAACAGTTTCACAGTCTTTTCAACCACACAGTTCATTATTTCTGTGTTACAAACATTCAAATAATCACAGAAATACTGGGATAAACGTTCATAGTCTGGATATAATAGATATATATGGTAGAGATCAAAATAGAGTAAATCAGCCTTTTGAAATTTAATTTGACATTCCAAATAATGTTACAGATTTATTGATTACGTTGTTACGCCAGTAGATGGTGAAAGGGGGCTGTTAATAATGTATTTGTCTTTGACCATTCATTCAAAAACACTGATTCATCCAGTAATGAACCAAGTAAATCTTGAGTGAATCACTGAATCATTTACTTACAAATAAGGCCTACATGTGATTTTGTTTAGTTGAGATATAAGTTTTTTTTCCTCTCAAAATCGGACAGTTTAACTTGCAATGGCAAGTTTATGTCACAATTCTGAGAAATACCTCAGGTCTTTAGCAACCTGGGACATTTACTACCCTCTTCCTCCTTCATTTTTTAAAGTCTGACATCAGCTTTCTTGGTATTTCTCAATCTACTCATTATAAACAGTAAAACAAAAAAAAATAAAATAAAATATAAAAAAAAAAGTCTGTTTACTGGTTAATTTTTTAAAAAAGTGTATAGGGTTGCTAGAGACCCGAGGTGCGTAACAGTGAAAGTATATTTTTTGTGCGCAAAAACATGTAAATATCTGATGACTAAATACATGCAATTCACCTTTATTCCTCTAGCTGTTTGATAGACAGTAATGACGTGATGTTTCACATGTAATTATCGCAGGCAAAAAAAAGAAAAAAAATCATCAGCCAAATTTGAATTGGTTTGAATGGCTTTTCTGCAGAGCAAATACTGGATGCAATAAAATATAAATGTCACTTATTTGATGGTGGATGTGGTAAGTAAGCTGCCAGCGATGAAACTATTGATTTTGAAGTCAGTAAAAATGATAGTTTTGCAAATATGATTGAGATCGCGAATATAAGCCAGATGCTGAATGTACTGTGGGAGTGTGGTCTGACAATGACGGCGATGGTAAAATCATCTGCTCAAATTGAACCCTACTAAGTTTCAACAGGTAATGAAATAGGTTTTATTTTATTCTTCGGTAATTGTTCTTAAAATATCAAGAGTTTCTTTGCTATTGCAGAAATTAGAGATCCATCTGTGCTGCATATATAGGTCCGTATCGCTAAAGACCTGAATATGTAATAATGATTGGCAAAACAGTCATGCATTTAAGCATTAATTCAGTGGCAGAAACAGTCTTCCACAGTATGCTTTATATGAGAGGTAAAATAATCTAGAATATCTAGAAAATGTTTTTTCTTTCTTGTTTGCTGTTTTGTCAAACACTGTACTTCAAAGTCAATGACGCAACTTCATTCCTAAAGTGAACTTTTGCCTGTTTGGTGATTAGATTAACTGTTTTGGACTGCTGTCTTGAATTTGTTCAGTTTAGGCAACCTTATGTTCTTACCCTGCCCACACATTAAGGCCCCTATATACTCAAAACGAAGTTCCTTTTTGTTCTTAGTTTAGGGGTAAAACCCAGTTCGAAATATGTGAGCAGCAGCATACTGTTAGCGAACATCCTGACGACGCCACATCCTGACACATGTATTTACATGGCACTTTATTCAATATATTGCCTAAAAACAATCAGCAGTAAAGCAAGTTCTGTGATTAGTACTAAATCTCCATCACGTGCATTCAGATAGAGCAGCATTTAATACAGAGTCATAGATTTACTACTAATCACAGAACCATCTTTACTGATGAGATGCACATGACAATCACATGCGATTTATCGTGTAGCCCTAATCAGCAGTATTAAAAACGAAAAACAGTGTGTCACATTTCATCAGAAGCACAACTTTATTTGCTACTATAAAGCGACTCTCTACTGTGTTCACGTTTTTCCCTGTGGACATCTCACCTCCAAGGACTCGACAGACAAAATAAACCCAGAGAACAGTTCCGTGTAAAAAAAAAAAGGCAGAGCTTCAGCTCACACCTTCTTTGAGGTAATCATCACAGACCGTCCGTCCGTCCTTAAAAGTGAGCAGTTTTCTATCGTACGTACTTTAACTTTAAAAGTTATGACATATTTCAGATGCATCCAAAATTACAACATCATTTACATATTTAATTTTCTGCTCAAAATTCTTGCTAGGGACAATTTCGTAGTTGCTGGATATTGGTAGGAACATGTCCTTAGTGTCCCCACTAAATTCTTCACCCTTGACAACACAAGTAAATATTACTCACTCAGACACATTTTCATTTCTGGGATATTATTGCAACAACCCTGAAGAAATCTTTACACCATTTTCTCTTCTTAAGAAATCTGACAGGAAACGCCTAACATCTATGAGACGGATGGCAAGTGCATCATGCACGAAATCAATTCATGGCCTTTGATCAGAAACCAGACTTGCACTTACAAATTTTCTTGACATTCATTTTGAATAGGGTGAACTACAGGTTTCACAGATCATTGAAGCCTGAGGCCTTGTAAACTCTGTCAGACCGATGGCATTTTTTACAGTCACTCTTCTCTCACTCTCAGTAAAGCAGCAAGGATGGTATTGAATGACATACTTTATTCATTTATACGCGCACACACACACACACACACACACACACATTCAAATCAGGTTATTTGCTTCTATAAACAGTTGACTGCTCTATATATAACACCTGATGGAAATCTAAAAGTGGGCCCACAATCATTTATTAACAAAGAGCCATTCCTTATGACCCTAATCAATTATTAACCGTGACACAAGAAGCACCCATACAGTAACAAAAAATAGCAATCAAAAACTATTTAACAAGGCACTTACACGTACACAAAGACATTAACATCACTTGCCCTTTCAAAGTCTCGAGGCCTGAGAGGAGGGTTTAAACACTCCCAAGCAATTCATTGGTTTCTGAATACACAACATCTGTCTCTTGAGGGCTCTGACGAGGAAACATTTGACTGGCGCACACTAAACATTTACATGTGAGGACCGGCTCTGAGTTAAAGCAATATTTCAACCCAAATATAAAAATTACTTTAATAATGACAATTAATGGTGAGTGTAGCTTTCAAAACCTCAAATCAAAAAAAGCTACAAAAACTTTCCATACAAAACCTGATATATTTAAGTCTTCTTAAGCCATAGAATAGCTTTGTGTACCGAACAGAATGAAAGTTCTTCTTTATTGTAATTACATGTAAAAAGTGCTCTGAAGAAAAGACTTCTAATTTTCTTCTTTCCGCCAGCAGAAGAAAGAAAGCCATACAAGTTTGTAACAACATGGGGGTGAGTAAATTTTAAGGTACTGGTTCTTAACCAGGAGGCCTCAGGAAACTTACAAGGGCTTTAAGACAGCTTAAAATGATTTATAATAAGACAGAATGATGTATAAAATAAGCTACAATTAAAATCAAGATATTTCATTAATTCACCCCCTTAATGAGTGTTTTTGTGCTTTGCAAAAAACTGGATTCTTATGTCCTTGAGACACCTGAAAAATATTTTAAATTAGACAAAAATAGTATTTTTTTTATAATGTATACATTTTACTAGATACGACAAGCTCTAAAGTATATTTGGGGGTACTGTGAATACATTTTTTTTTTATTTCTCCATCTGTGGCTCATGAATATTGTTATGGAGTCAAATAGGTTGAGAACCACTACTTTAATGATGTTGGACAAGTGTTTAACCCTTCCCGTAAAATTTGCCTAAACACGCAGGGGAACTTTGTGGTAAAAACATTTACCATCAAGGGAACAGTGGAATAGCCAGACAGACCTGCCCCAAGCCATTCACACCTTTCTCATTCAAATCTCCTTTCCATTCTTCTATTTGACTTCTCACCCTCTAACTAATGAGTGGCCACGTCTTTAAGCTCATTATATATCCCTCTTGAGTATTTCATCTTAGTTTCAACTTTCAACAAACCGCAACCTTTAGGTTACCCAATACATTCACTACCACTGCCAAGACTGAATGTCATAACAATCGACTCGGTGCACTCAAAGAGAGGACGTCGTTAAAATCTCTGATATGCAACAGTTCATAGCTATCCAACAATAGAACGACCTTTCTGTCATATCTAACTGCCACCTCATAAAAGGACACACAACCACACACGCGCGCACATACAAACCACCACCAAACATCGCCTGCAAGACTATACATGTAGATCTGCCTAACTTTCATAGAACTACACTATAATTAGTTTGGTTGTCTAAGCCAGCAAACATCAGTAAACAATACCTGTAAAGAAATACAACAGCCATAACTGTGTGCTAGATGGAGGCAGTTCGGCATCCGGCACAAATCGATTAAAATGTGTCTTTTATTGGTTTTGTGATCTATTTGAATCACTAAACCCGTTTCTCTCCATTCCACAACCTCAACGTCTGTCCTCGTGTCAATTCCTGATCAACTACAAATCAGACGTGACCGCTGAACTTTACGTCAAATCACCTCAGTTACGTCAGTCAACTCGACCTCAAACAACACAAAAACAGCCTTGTCAATTGGACTTTTAAGCAAACATTACAACTAAACGTCACAGACGCAGTTTCACTGATGGGAAATTATCATCACACCCACAATGAGGGAAAACGTTTAACATGAAGTTGCATCAGAAGTTGCTCTAATCGAATTCACTTTCCACAGACTCAAATTCATATCAGGTTTCCTGGCATGAAAATACCTGTACCTTGCACTACAGAGTCTTGAGCGGCACTAATTGTGCACCATAATACAGTCTGACCTCTCTGACATCTCTTTACCAGCCATTGTTCTTCTCCATGCAAGTCCTAAATTGAATAGGGATCTATTTGATTCAATCTGGGGTGATTTACATTTAACCTTGAGAGTTAGCACGACGATACCAATGATGCAACATCACAGATGTTGAAACCTTCACCGGCAATAAAAAGCTGATAAACGAAATCAGATTCTGTTTTATAGGATTCCATTGTCTATATAAAAACAACTTTATACAGTAAGTTAGTATTTTAGTTTTAGCATTTCAGACCCATACTAGGGAAAGCAGTGTGGAGTTTGCTTAGAACTTTTATTTGGTTATTCAAAGTGCCATTTCCTCACAAATAAAAACATATCTATAATTTAGCTTAACTCAAGTACTCAGAACTCAGACCATCAGTGTTTTTATTTACTCCGTTTCCATCTATAAGTTGCTTGTTGACATGGTTGAGAAGAAATAGGACTACAGAGATTTTGTCTGAAAATCAACATACTCAATATCTACTTAATATGTCTCAAAAATCAATGATATGCTTGCCTAGATGGAAAATTTGAGCTTCAAATACCCTAAAACACTACACATTGCTATGATGCTGAAAATCCCTTCTAGGTAGGCATCTCATCAGGTTTTATTGCAGACACAGTAAATTCCTCATAAACACTCCATCTTTAAATAAATGCTAAAATGATTCAAAATGATAAAACAAGGCAAGCAGATGCTGTTTTTAACAACTGTTAAAATTTATTTAGCTTTACTTTTTTCCTCTCATATCATCACCCCATTGCGCACGTGAGCGCGTGACACGCGCGTAGAAGTAGATTCAAAAGGCGAGAAAAGCGAGCAACATAACAATGGAGGATCCGTTTCTTGGTGTTAAGGGTCTTTTCCGATTATGGTGGCTCACAAACTCCATGTACTCCCACCAGTCTGTCTCAAATCGCCACAATGTCTCCATCTACAAGTCTGCGCGTACTGCGACATCGCGAATGATATAAGTGACCCGAAACATTGAGAGGCGATCACAAAGAGTGTTGCTCGCACCCTCCAGAGTTAAGGTTACTTCACTGTGTTCATCTAAATGCTCAAGACGTGCATCTAAATGCACCCCATCTCTCACCAGCAGGACCATGTTATCCACACAACACGCTTGCAAATACGCTTGTGAAATACATACCTGCGCTTTTCATTCACCAACTCCGGTTGTAAGTTCGTGCTATCCGTCTACAACGTGCGGCCCCGGTTCACTGAGGAGCATGGAGAGCTCTGAATGGCCCCGTGGATTCGTGGATATATGGTGTGCTTTTTCCATCCGCTCGACTCGCCTTCGTACAAAACCCTGCTGCGCATGAGCAGCACAACGGCTGTACGGCCTCAACGGCGCTGTGGTGCAATAGTCTCCAGTTACAAGGACACGAGGAGTTATGACTTTGACCGTGATGTTAAAACCTCACCGGGATCTTTTTAAGCTTAAGCTATATATTATTATTAATGATTTACAATAGTACTGTAATTTAAATGATAACGAGAAAAAAAATGTAAAAAGACAAGATAGTAAGTAGAAGATGAACTTTTAAAGATGTGTTCAACACTGAAACGTGTTGAAAATCCTTTTATCTTGTTTTCAAGTAAAATATCTAAACATTCTTTAAAGAAAACATATTAAAATGAGAAGGTAAAAATAATAAGACATTTACCAAGTAGCCTAAATATTTAAGTTGAATGTCATACTTTTAAAGGGATAGTTCACCCAAAATGAAAATTCTGTCATTAAATTACTCACCCTCATGTAGTTCCTAACCATCTTCAAAACACGAATTAAGATATTTTTGATGAAGATATACTGTGTTCGGAAGATATCTTGTGTTTACGAAGACGAACAAAGGTCTTATGGCAGGGGTGCTCAACCCTGGTCCTGGCGATCGACTTTTCTGCAGAGTTCAGCTCCAACCCTGATCAAACACGCCTGAACCAGCTAGGATCTGAAGGAGCACTTGATAATTACAGACAGGTATGTTTGATTAGGTTTGGAACTAAACTCTGCAGGAAGGTCGATCTCCAGGAACAGGGTTGGGCACCCTGTCTTACGGGTTTGGAACAACACGAGGCTGAGTAAATAATAACACGGCTCGTTTGGATCCTAGGCGCAAGGTGACCTCACCTGGGCGCAGTCGTTTACATAAACACTGCCTCCAGTGCAAAACATGGATGAATAGTCTTCTTCTCACCATAGGCCCCCCCTATGTTGAAAGATGAAGCGCAACTAGATCTGACTGCAGCTGCATCACGAACTATAAGTAAATTGTTTCATAATGTTTTGTCTGGAAATGACCGTTTTATTTTGTTCATGTTTCAAAACATGCGAATGCAAGGGGGCGTTGATACTGTTTCCTATGCAATGACGTTAGCCAATCATAAGAGTGGCAGATTACTGACAAGCCTAAAGGACCCGCCCCTTAAAAACAGGTCGTTTTGGACAGAGGGTCACAATGAAAACTGAAAATAATCAATTCCCCATTGTGCAAAACACTTTATTAGCATTATAAGTAAACCTCAAGCAACATATTAAAATAATGAAAAATCCATGTCATGACCCCTTTAATGTAAGTTTTCTGCTTAAGTAAACTGAAAAGACGATTAGATGTAAGCTATTTAATGTCTAGTTAATATCTAAGAGAATGTGTGTAGCTTCCTTGTATTCACCAATACCCTGCTGTCTCCCTTTCTTTCATTTCCAGTTGACAGCATGTGAAATTGATGTGCTGCACCAGCAGAGATTAATTAGTCTTTTGTAAATAGGCATGGGCTCCAGTCATGGCAGCAAAGAGAACAAATTCCTTCATACTGAATCAGAGACTGACATATAAAAGAATACTGAAATGAAAGAAGTATGTGGAAATAAGCCTTGGTTAACCACTTGCTCTGTTTATGTGAATGTTTCTGGTGTGCACAAGCATGCAAACACAAACAATGCATGTCATGATTTTGTTGAGTTAGATGTGTTCCTGGGTCAACATATTTTGTTGACCCTGGAACAACATTTTAATCCAAAAATT
>JAHKKF010378459.1:0-11017 GCA_019740295.1 Labeo calbasu | reverse complement strand
TTTTTTCACCATAATTATAATAATAATAAATGCTTTTTGAGCAGCAAATCTGAAAATTAGAATGATTTCTGAAGGATCATGAGACTGGAATAATTATGCTAAAAATTCAGCTTTGAAATTAAGGAATAAATGACATTTTAAAATATATTCAAATAGAAATATTTTAATATTTGAAATATTTTTACTATTACTTAAAATATTAAAAATATTTCAGAATTTTACTGTTTTTACTGTACTTTGGATCAAATAAATGCAGGCTTGGTGAGCAGAAGAGACTTCTTTAGAAAGCATAAAAAACTTTTGACTGGGAGTTTATCACGGTTTCAACAACAACAACACCAAACAAACAAAAAAAAATATTGATAATAAGTATCTTGCGCACCAAACCAGTGAATTAGAATGATTTCTGAAGGATCATGTGACACTAAAAGACATTAGCAATTCTGTTTTCTCATCTCATTGAGCCTAATTGACCCTTCACAGGGAGTTTGATTGACAAGCGATCTGACCAATCATAATGCTGAATTGGCCATTTTTGTCTGACAAACAAAACAGACAGGAGAGTAGATTAACGTCAGTGGACTTGAAAAATGGTGTATACTGATGTCTTTACCTGGTTGAAAAAAGACGTTATGTTCATTCATGCTCATTTCATGCTATAACAATTAAAGAAGAAGAGATGACGGGTTCACATGCCACTCGCATTGAGGCGCTACTCTTGTCACGGCACAAGAGTCACAAAATGGTATTTATTGTTTGAATTTCTTTAAAAAAAAAAGACAAAATTTGAAAGCTGAGACTTTGTTTCATACCTAAAGTAACCTGCTCTGTCTGCATTGCGAGTTGTATCTTTGCTTTGCCATGTATTTTTCACTATGTGAAACATGATGTGTGGCATGAGAGCACAATGGCTTGTCATCCACAGCAACAGTAATGAAGGGAGGCGGGTCTTTGCGAAGGGTCAATTTGGTCTCTAATTTGACCCTTGCGGACAGATGCACCAGCATTATACTGAAATGAGATATGCTACTGATATTCATTTTGGGGTTCAGTTTACAAAACATTGCTTGAGCAACACTATTTCTCACTAGTTTCTGTAATTCCTATTTTCCACTAGTTCCTGTGCAAACAGAATGAAGTTTATAGTCTGCCTACAGTGAAAATTATAAAGAAGGCATGGATGAGCTCACCATCTTTATTGCGCTATTATGATTTGCAGAAAAAAGCGTTGTTAAATGTCTAGTTAATGATCACCACATCTATGTCAAATTACTATAAAGCAACTTGATGTCTTAGGAAGTGAGAATTACAATTACTTCTAAAAATACATAGTGTTAAAAAAAAAAAAACCCTAGATTTAATTATGACCCATGATCCACATGCTACTATAGACAACACACTTCACCAAAGCACACTTATTGAGAAAGGCAGAAAAGAATGAGTAATGAGCTGTTAACACAGGATGTGTTCTCGCATTCAAAAACAACTAGACGGTGTGCAACTGAATGGAACAGAATGAACGCAGGGGTCTTGGGATGTGCTGTAATCATTGAAGTGGTTTTAACTTGACACACTGATGAAAAAATGTGCCTGTTGTGTGAGACGCAACATTAAAAACATGGAATCAGTCAATCGATTTTTTGATTTTAATCAACTGAATATACTTACTGCATATAAAATAAATCACTAAACCAACTTTGTGTTTCTTCATCTAATTCACGGATCTTAATTATATTTTTAATAAGTATATATTGATATGTATGCTTCAATTTGCAATTAATTTGATCATTCAATCAAAATGTTTAATCGACTGACAGTCCTAAACATGTAATGCAATTTCCCAGGGTACCTAGTGGGTAAGTACAAACTCCACGCTTCTGAGTTTCTTTTAGCCGGCTTCTGCAGGACGAATCAATAGAGTTGCTCTATAAAAGGTATTATTAGCTGTAATGGGGAAATGAATTTGGATGTGATCCATTATCTTGTTTTTGTTTTGTATGAGAATGTTCTAGTTGCCCTACATCCAACTAAGCATAGAAAAATGGTGCTGTATTAAACCACACTCAAGCTTAATTATCTGTTCTGAAGCCAGACAAAAAAAAAAACCTTACTAAATGTAACCGCATCATAAATCATGCAAATTAAAAGGGTCACTAAACGCTCACAAAACAGTTTACAAACAATTTATAAACAAAATTCAAAATTGCAGACCTACATTTTATACTCAAAATTACACATCCACTGATTTTTATAGCATGCAAATTCAACACAGCTCATTGGACTGACTTGCCAATCAGCAGCCTTTCCACCAGCCAATCACAGCCCACTGGTAGAGCGAAGCTGAGCATTTGGGGACCCCAGGACTGAACACAACGTTTGTCAAGCCTGAATCCCATTTTACATCTAAGGCTGGTGAGAGATATGAAGACTCCCAGTGGGCTCTCAGCATGCTAACGATAGTGTATCATGCACCAGCAGGGCTGCCTGATTTTAATAACAGTTACAAACAAGGTGATTAGCACAACCATAGCAGCTGTGGATGCTGCCGCTGAGAGATGGAAGAAATAATCCCCTAGAGCCTCAACACACACACACTGAATAAGAAATGTGACGGAACCAAACTCTCCATTAATGTTCCAAAGCTGAACCTTTGGGCAAACGGTGTGAGGCATTTTGCTGGTGAACTAACAGGTCTGGCAGGAGTATAAAGTCAGAATTCAGAGGGACAGAATGCAACAGGCTCCTCCAGGCTCGGGTTGTGAGGGTTGAATTCAATGAGCAGGCAGATAATATTTATAGAGGCAGGAGGAACTATTTGCACATCAGGTAGGGCATTACCAGTTCATATAAAACAACTCTCATAGTCAAATAAGAGGGAGGTTTTAAAGCAGAAAGAGCATTTATTTTTGCTGTGACAAGCGAGGGAGGAATAAAAGAAACACCAGCTCTTTTGTGGTGCGTTGTTTGTGCTATCTGACAGGTATATGCGTTGTACATATATATATAAATACAAAAGACCTGTATGTTTATAACAAGTGCATGAGATTTCTCTGAAGTGAGAGACACCTTAAACACATAAAAGGAAGAGAAAAGGTTCTGGCGTCTACACAAAGAAAAAAAAGAAAGGATTTTAATATAAGACGACCTTTCGTGGAATTTATGGAGAATGTCAGGAACTGTGAGCTCCCTGCTGAGAAGTGAAGGGCCAACGTGGTCTCTAAGAGACAGCTGGCATGCTGTGATTTCAGATTTAATTTGAAGAAATATGAAGCATTTAGCTGACTCACAATGTTACTTTTTTCAACTTTAGAATTACTTCCTCTGTACTTTAAAAATTTAGGGTTGGATAGGGTTTGCACTGTCTATATCTGCCACATTGGGTCAGTATCAACTACTCGTGTCCCCTTCAGTCAATTTTATCCACAAGTTTCCTACGCCCCATGAGCCCTTGCGTCAAAAGTGGGAGCGTCTTCCGGTTCTAGGTAAACAAGCGGGATGTAACACTCATTCATTCAACAGCTGACAGTAGTGATGGGCAAATAAAGCCTCGTAAAGCACTGACGTTTCATCTGACCGTTTCGGGAAAAGATTCGAAGCTTAAAGTGAGTCGAAAACAGCGCGATCTGGTGGTTAGCCAAAAATAAAGCAGCCAGAAGCATGTGAAAGAAACAGTCGGACGAAGCATTCACCACACATTCCACAGATCGACTAATTTACATGCACAAATATAAGTCTAACAGAGTGTGTGTTTGTTTGTTGAATTCCTGTCTCTGATAAATTTATTTACCCATTAAACTGTGGCATTAAATGCTAGTATGAATATCTGATGTAACAGAAGAATAATGTACACATGAAGTGCATATGGCAAATATTTAATTTTTCTGAAATAATCTGTATTTTTCATATTACTTGCATGACTGGGAATTTAAAAATATAAATGAATAAGTAACATCTGGGGGTTTAAACCGACACATGAATCTCACATGGGACTGGAGAGAAAGTGAGGCTTCGTTTGTCATTGTATAATGAACACAGATGGATTTTTTTTAGTGTTTGAAATGATATAAAACATGATATTTTGAGCTGATTTTAGAACGCATTTTGTTTTCATTTTTCATGTTTCATTTGTCATATCCTAAGAACAATATTTGTGTTTCTGCATGAGACTGTTTGTAACGACTTGAAAGTCTGCTAGTGTGTTCCTTGTTTTAGTGTGAGGAGACCAGTTTTATCTCTGTAACCATTTAAAATGTCAGCCAAGTGTTTTAAAATGTGTTCAGATTTTAAAGGGAACTTGTATGCGTAGACTTGTATGGCTTAATATAATGAAAATGAAAGATTTGCAGTATTTAAAAAATCCACATTGTTTTGTACATATTTTGGACTATGGGGGCGCCATTATTTCGATGATGTAAAATGGTTGCACTCAGTGAGCTACTGGCTTGCTGTTAAGCTATTTGTTGCTATGTTACTATTTTTACCACAACATAATTCGGAAAATGCTGATACGATGCCACATTGTGTGGCTTTTGTTTTTAATTTTCAGTCGAAGGGCAACAAGAGAAGTGATGTTAGTCTCTACTGCTTCCTAGCGATAAGAAGAGGAGAAAAGAATGGGAAGATGCTTTTAGACAAATAAAACTTCCTAAAGACCCACATCTTTGTTCTCTCCACTTTAGACCTGATGCCTTTGATGCTTTTAGTAGACCACAGCTACTGAAAAAGCTTACAAACGGCAGAGACAAGAAACGCTAGATGCCATCCTGGCAGGATGTAAACATGTCGATGCTTATGATAATGCAGTTTCTCAGTGCATTTAGGCTCCTTGTTTGGAAACGGCATTTGGTTTAAGCCTACGCTAATATCCATTGCCACCAGTAAGCTCTTTCAGTAGCTGTGGTCATTGTATCAATATTTTATTTTCCGAGTTGTGTTGCAGTAAAAATAGCCACAGGTAGTGCCAGTAACTCACAGAGTGCAACCATTTAACAAAATCAAAATGAGAGCGCCCCCCCATAGTCCAAAGTATGCATAAAACAAATTTTTTCATGGGTTTTCTACTATATATTTTGGTAAGAGACATCATTCATGTTATATTTAGCCATACAAGTCTTAATATCCAGGGTTCCCTTTAGTGTATTGAACGTTTAGTCAGAACATGTGACTTTGAATTGCTGTTCATAGAGAAACATGCTTTTCGGTACAGCACTTCGACCTCGACCCCTTGTTTATATCACTGAAGCCCCCTGTGATTTTGTCTCATTTTATCTCCCATTATGTTCCTTACTGATGCTTTTTGGCAGTGAGACAGCCATGTAATAAGATTCATCCTCCCAGCACCCATTTTCTTTCGATACCTGAACTGAATGAAGTCACCTAAAGGTTGACAGAATCTGTAAGTGAAGCAGTGTGAAACTTACAGTGAAAATCCCACATCACATCCCACATCAACTAGAAGACACTTTCTCATACGCCGTTAACCCAGCGTTGAACTTTCCTGAAATGGCATGGTGCTATGTGAGCCATTTACATAAGATAAACACTGACCAACAGACTAATCGACTACTTTTCTGAATGACTAGTCAACTAGTAAAAACAAGCAGTCACGCAGGCTCAAATCTGATGCTAATGAAGGCAATCCAGTGACGTGATATCCTAACCAGGAGCTACGTTTAGAGATGTGACAGCTCTAATAAGGCTCTACGACACACCATGTGGTCAACAGCGTGATGAGTCAGGGTTTACAAGCCTGCATATGGACAAGCATCTGCAGATGTGTGGAGTTCTGGCACTGAGATGCAGAGCTGGACTAGTTAGCTTACCGAACAGCGTTGTCCATGCGGGATACGGTGAGGTACGCTGCCAGGTTGGCTGTGTAGGACGAACAGACAATGAGGGTAAATAGCCACCAGCTTCCCATTGCAATCCTGAGAGCCATTGAACTCATGAAGGATTCACCACCTGCAAACACAAGGAATAAGAGAGAAAACAATCTATGAATTGCTTGTCATTGTTTACACCAATTCGAAGATACATTGATACACAAAGAATGGTGAAAAATGCAGGGTTTTTAGACAGCAGGGTCTAACTGGTTCATGCTAACCAGCTAAACCTTGACCCCTTGTCTATATCACTGAACCCATCTGAGATTTTATCTCATTTCAGCCTTCCATTATTTTTCTTCCCGCCGCTTTTTGGCAGTGACACAGCACTGCAGCCATGTAATAAGATTCATTCTCCCATCACCCGTTTTTCTCAGAAAAGCTCAACACCTTATAAGCCTGTGCTGAAATGTCAACACAATATTCCTCTCCAGCGCACACAGCCTTGGAAATGTCATCACTGACACAGAGATGGTGAGAATAAAACGGGAAGGGAAAAGATCTGGTGCTATCATGCTCAATGGAGCTCGTTAGGGACTCTAAGTTTTCTGTTGGGACTCTGAGCCAAATTATCTGAGATCTGAAATGTCCCTTTAGGCCTTAAAGGATATCCTCAGAGTCTGTAATTGGAAAGGTCAAAGGTTAAGTGCGCAACCATGCTCATTATAGGGTTGAGAGTGCACTAGTTTCTTGTGCTTTTTTATATGCCTAGATATAAAATTTGAATATTTTAATCAGTTTTGTTTGGAAAGTTTCCAAACACACACAACTACACTAACGTACATGTTTACAGTGCTGGTGAGTAACTAGTTACATGTAACGGAGTTACGTAATTTAATTATAAAATAAATTACTGATAAAAAAATTTAATTAAATTACGTACAGATTTAACTGATTTCTTTTCCAAAATGCACTGACTGCTCCAGAATATGAGACACCAATTTAGGACGCAGAATAGGACTTATGTTTATTGATAATTGTTTTATTTGCTATTTGGGTTTATGTACATGCTTTATCTTTTAAGACTGACTTTTTTTCAAGGCATTGTTGCCAGTGCCAGTGTTTCCTGTCATAGCTGTGCAAAGATTTGATTTCAAAAACAGTATTAAACTATATCTTGTTATGATTATAAATCAGTATTCAACCTCAGAATGATCTCAAAGTAAAAAGAGGTGCTTAAGTCTGATTCTGTGGTGGCTGTGCTTTAAAATAACATTTTTATAATCTTAATTCAAGTGATGTAGGATTTTGAAAGTCTGAAAGTAATCAGAGTTGAGTACCACTGTAAGGTTAACACTACCTGCTTCAAATGTTGAAAATTAAAAAACATTTATTAGAGATAGAAAAGTAGATTAAAAGTAGAGAAAAGTAATTAAAAAGTAATCAAATGTAATCGGTTACATTACTTTAACAATGTAGCTGATATAGTTACACTACTTATTACATTTTATAAAACGGATAGTTCCAGTCCTTAAATCTGATTGGTTGAGCCGCGTTCAAAACTGTTGTAGGGTACACTGCAAACAAACCTTTGTTTACGTCTGTGTGTTGCTTGGCAACCACTTTGTTGCAACCACAACCGTTCCTGAGGAACTACTATGCATTGTTTGGTGGAAGAATATTGTTTTTATTAATATCAATACACTTTATTTGCTCTTTTATTTTTGTGAAACCTTACTACATATATGGAATAACCGTTTTATAAAAGCAATAAGCCCCATGAAGCCATGGTTTACAGTGAATTTATAACAGCTAAGGGGGTTCCCTGCTGAAAAACAACCCTAGCTAAAACCAGCCTAAGCTGTTTTTAGCTACAAGTAGCTGGTTTTAGCTGGTCTCCCAGCCTGGCCAGACTGCTCAGGCTTGTTTTAGCTGGTTGTTCCAGCTGGTCTCCCAGCCTGACAAGCTAAGAAAGTGGCCAGAACCCCTCTAAAACCAGCCTGCTGACCAGCTATGACCAGCTATAACCAGCCAACCAGCTTAAGCTGGTTTTAGCTGTTTTATTTTTCAGCAGGGTTTTAACAACACCTCTTAGCTGTTATAAATTCACTGTAAACCATGGCTTCTTGGGGCTTATTGCTTTATAAAATAGGGTAAATTGTAATCTGTAACCTTACATTTCCAAAGTAACCTTCCCAACACTGCAAGTTTCTTTTGTGGATTTCACAATACAGTTACATTTTCCATCAGTGATTAGCTGTTAGATTTACAACATACTAGCATACTATTTTAGGGCAAAGAAAAATATGCCAAAATGATCAACACTGAGCAAAAATGGTTAGAACTGAAATATGTACACTACCATTTAAGACATTTTGTAATATTTTAAATGTCTTTACTGTATTTAATGCATCCTTGCTGAATTTATTTATTTTTAATTGCACAGTAGTGTGTCTTTAAATGGCCACTTGAAATGACTGATCAAATTCTCACAACAACAATAAAATTAGGTTTTGATTGTTCATGCAAAAATGAATATTCTGCCATCTTATACAATATTTTTTATGTGTTCCACAAAAGAAAGAAACTCACATAGGTTTGGAACAGCATGAGGGTGAGAAAATAACAGAATTTTCAATTTTGGGTGAACCATTCCTTTACGGCTCCAAACACTTGTTGAACAGAGCTGTGTTCATTAAGTGTTACTTTTTAATGAGGGTTGCTAGTAGGCCCCCCTGACATAATTTGAACAGTATAGCGCACCTGCTATCATATGGTTGCCCTTCATAAGTGACATGTAAATGTTTATTTAAAAAGGTGACCTAAACGCAAATCCTATTTTCATAATTACTCACCATGTTTCATTATCAATTTATGGGTCCAAGGATTATAATTACAAATTGGCAAACAGCTGTAGAAAAAAAATGGTAAATGTCATTCAGCAGCTGCTGTAAATTGCTTGCGCCTTGGTCTATCTCGCTACATCTGAAAGCGCACAGAGACACTTAGAGTCAGCTTGGTATTGACAAGATACCTATAGTACGCAGAATGGAAAAGTGCAGTCATTTATCTAAAACCTCAAGCAAACACACTCCTGTCTTCACAGGCACTTTTAGACATTCAGCTGTGAGCTACTGAATTCCTATAGAATAATATATTTTGTCAAACAGTCAAAATGTACTGTAGCACTCTAGGGATTGAAAGTCGTATTTAAGAAACATTTGAAAAATTATATATTCTGCTGAAAAGCTACTTTCTTAAAATAAAAGTATTAAAACGCTGTACTAGCTGTGCTTCAGCAGACGAGTGTCAGCAACTGATTGCGGCATCCAAGTGAGGTGACTATTCAGCAATACCTCATCCCTCATGTTCATGTGATGTGACCCGGCTCACCTTGCTGTACAAAGGCTCCGTAGACGATCCAGATGGCACTTTGGAAGGACGTTGTGACAGAAGGAGGCTGGTGGGGCCCAGGAGGATTCTGGGAGCGGACAGACTGGACGCGCCGGAGCAGAAAGACCATGACACCCACCACAGGAATGGCAGCAGCAATGCAGGCCCACACCGCCAGGTCAAACGGTGCCAGCAAGGAGAAGATGTTGAGTCTCTCCTCTGTTTTAGTCATTAGGATTCCCACAGAATAATCCAGATAACGTTTACTGAAGTCCACCACATTCTCTCGCTCAGGAGTGATGGTGATGGCTGAAATAGCCACATCTGCCCTCTGAATAGTAAAACGTGAACAGTGCACTCTGTGAATTTACTTGACTAATATCAATATGCAGCTTCACAAAAAAAATACACTATATACAAGTAACACATGGATTCGTCTTTATTAGGGCTGCCCCCTAATAGTTGGCTAACCGTTAGTCGACGAGAAGAGGCTTGGTCGACTAAAATTTTATTAGTTGCTTAGTCGCAGAAAAAAAAAAAAAAGAAATCACAGTCCGTGAAGGACAGATCATTAACGGCTGGTCTAATGGTAATACAGTACATCAGACAGGATATCCAAACACTCACCTATCATTCATCGACCTCAAATATGGCTTTTTATCTGAAATATGCAAGTACTAGCAGCTTTACATGGCCACTCAATCTAATGTTAACCTAGAAAAATGTGCGCTATTCAAGTGTCTGTGCAGAGTGTGGAAGCTGAACAGTAGCGCGCTTATGGCTTGACAGATGGGGGCGCTGGTGCGGTCACTTGCTCTTTAAATACACCGTCATTTTTGGTCAAACAAATAAGAGTAATAAATCTTTCGAATCTGTAAAGACTATGTTTATTTGTGTGCACTCAGAAAAACAACAAAACGTTGTGCTTTTGTAAAATAATTAAAGCAAACCCGATGCGCTTTCTCAGTCTCTGTGAACTTGAACTGGTCTCTGCGAAACGTCGAAACACTGCCTTACAGACATGAAAAATACATCTATAGAGAGTGAAATGTCTTTTAAATGAACCAATTCAAATAGAAAACAAATATTCTCAGATTATGTAATCTATTTGAAATACGCATACAGGCACATCACTACTGCGGAGATGACGAGTCAGTATCGCCAACTGTATTAAGCGACTAATAGTCGATTAATGCTTAAAATTACTAGTCGACCAGAAAAATCTTTAGTCAAGGGCAGCCCTAGTCTTTATAAATGTGAATCTCACCTTCCCAATTAGTTCACCAATTAGTCCATTCCAAGACCCGTTGGCCTGAGGAGATCCGTATTTTCCATCAGCTACTTGATACATTTCATACTTAAAGCCCAGGATTTTAGCCAGGGCGTCTAGAACATCGATGGAAAATCCTTTATATCTTTTGGGCTGGCCTAGAATGTTTTCTGCCACCATTACGAACGGCTCCTCCTGAAAACAACAGAGAAATTTAGGGGTTAATTTGATTCCCTTGTTTATTTATATAAATATTTTACACTTTGGTAACCTGATTTGGAACTGAATTAAACAGCGATAAAAGCATGAACATGCTTGTTCTGTCTATACATACACTACTATTCAAAAGTTTGGGGTTGTTAGGATTTTTAATGTTTGAAATCAATTCAAAAATACAGTTAAAACAGTAATATTTCAAAATATTATTACGATTTAAAATAAGTGTTTTCTATTTCAATATATTTTAAAATGTATTTTTTTTCTGTGATGGCCAAAATAAATTTTCAGCAGCCATTACTCCAGTCTTAGTGTC
>JAHKKF010378436.1:0-25164 GCA_019740295.1 Labeo calbasu | reverse complement strand
TTTTACGGCTGAAGAAAGACATGAACATCTTGGATGACAAGGGGATGAGTACATTATCTGTAAATGTTTGTTGTGGAAGTGGACTTCTTTAATCTAGCAGGTTGATTCAGTCATATTAAATTTGATTATAATTTTTTATTTAAATAATTATACAACAACATTCTTATAAATTATTTACTTGCCTAATACCATGTAACCACAACGTCAGTTTACCTGGTAATTTGTATTTAAATGGAACCATGGATATTAACACTTGTATGGCTTAATATAACATAAACAATGTCTCTCATTAAAATATGTAGCAGAAAACCAATGAACGGCTTCTGTTATTTAAAAAAATTCACATTTTTTTATACATATTTTGAACTATGGGGCGCCATTACTTCAATGATGTGAAATGGTTGCACTCAGTAAGCTACTGGCACTACCTGTTGCAATTTTTACTACAACACAACTTGGAATATAAAATACTGATACAATGCCACATTGTGTGGCTTTTGGTTGTACTTTTCAGTCAAAGGGCAACAAGAGAAGCCATGTAAGTCTTTGCTGCTTTTCCTAGCGATAAGAAGAGAAGAAAAGAATGGGAAGATGCTTGCAGATGAATAAAACTTCCTAAAGACCCACGTCTTTGTTTTTTGTTCTCTCCACTTGATGCCTTTGAGGCTTTTAGTAGACCACAGCTACTGAAAAAGCTTACAAATGGCAGAGACAAGAAACACTAGATGCCATTCTGGCAGGATGTAAACATGCCGACGCTCGTCATGACGCTGCAGCCACTGGAAGGAGTTTCTCAGTGCAGATTTCACTTGATATAAGTGAATTTAGACTCCTTGTGGGAACAATCGGTACGGCATTTTATTTTTTTTTATCCGAGTTATGTTGTGGTAAAAATAGCAACAGGTAGCGTCAGTAGCTCACCGAGTGCAGCCATTTCACATCATAATGGTGCTCTCCATAGTCCAAAATATGTCTAAAATGATATGGATTTTTTAAAATAAAGTAAATCTTTTATGGGTTTTCTACTACATATTTCAGTAAAAGACATCATTTATCTTATATTAAGGCATACAAGGCAAGTCTTAATACCTGTGGTTCCCTTTAACAATGTAACCGTAACAAATGGCCTTAATCAAAAACATTAATTTTGTTCTTTAAACGATCAAGCTTTTTTCCTTAGGGTTTTATTAACTAAACTTTCCTTCAGTCTGCTGTAAGAACTGTGCATGTAGTGTCTTGCAACACTCCAAATCTTGCGGGGCTCTTTGTGAAAAGCAGCCCAAACTTTCATTATAAATGCTAAGACGACAAGCATGTGAAATCGCAGGCTGATAGATGCGCTTTTCCTATTTTTCGCTTAAGAACTTTATCTCACGTTTAAACACTCCTTTAGGAGAAACAGAATAGCTAATGCTAAAACCTTTTTTTTATAACTTCAGTTATCATATTCAGTCACAGCTTAATTAAAATTTAACTGCAACTGAAAATGTTTACTCTGTCATTTAGTTCGGGCACTCTTTGACTGCCTTCTCACCATTTAACATGCATGAAAGTAATAAGAATAGATTTTATCTGTATATATTTAGTTCAGACGTGCTGGTAATTTATATTCCTATCCATGCAGAGCTCAACTAAACATCCCAATATTAGGATTGAGATGAAACAGAAGTTTTCCTGAATCTCTGATTATATTACGTGCTGCCTTGTAATTAATTAGGCTGCAATTATTGGTAAATTTGTGTTGTAATTGTTTAAATTTAATTGCAGGACTTCACTGAAGCACGTAACGAAATGTGTGCAATTAGGAGGATGCTATGAGAACAGTAAACAGAATATAAATGAACAAGAAATGCAAATTTCACTTCATTTCCCTTCTCTACAACAACCGTGGGGTCCTCACACACACAAACATACATCTCCAGAAAAATAACACAATGCAAAATTCATTTGATAATGCCAGCGTGACCCTGCTGGCAAGGTCAGCCGCCACACGCACCATTTCATTCAATTTTACAGACAGATGAAAACCAATTTTCTATGAGAAAATGGAATGAGAGAAAATATAAATGCCTCTGAAAATGTATTCAAATGTGCTAAGAGAAGCCTGAAGCCCCCACATCTCCTGTGGGCATTAGCCCATTCAGGATAGCGTGATGGCCTGGGTGTCAATGCCTTACGGAGCACAATCAAAGAGACCCGCGAAAGACAGAAAGCACACCTACCTGCTCCGCCTATCACGGATCCCTCATATTTCAAACCACGGTGAATAACCCCGTCAGTCTACGTGTGTTTAAAGTTCAGTGGATAAACCAGCATGCAGTGGTCTGTGAGCCGAGTGCAGGATGTGAGCGCTTGCAGTCGTGATAGTGCCGGGTGCCGTCCACTTACCTTGGCTGGATCTCACCGGGCTCTTCAAAAATTGTAATTTAATATCAAAGAGCAGTAAAGTGCTACTAAATTAATATGCATTGGTGCGTACAGGCTGTATGGAATGCTCTAAAAGAGATAAATGTCTGCAGAATATGAAAATCCGAGTATCTTGAAGTGCTCTTACCTGATTATTTTGCCCTCGTCAACTCTTTTGTGTGGTCAGTATTTTTTATATATATATATATTTCTGAAACAATGGAGATAAACCTCACTACCTAATCACTATATTTTATTATTATTACTGTAACATGGCAAATTATGACAAATGGTTAATTGCCTTTAGGAATTAATAGATTTTATGTTGTCGATAATAATGCATCTACATTTCCTGTGCACTGGCTTTATAGCAGACTAATTAAAATGTGCTGTTTTCCTTTACATTACATTCGTCGACAGATCGCACAATGATGCATTCCCATTTTCGTGACATCTCACCTACCTTCCAGCCCCTCGTCATATTTGTAGGGAGTGACACAGAAAAATCAGTGTGACTTCAGTACCACAAACACACAAATAAACAGATGCATGTGTAAAGCCACAGATACAGGAATATACATGGAGAGCTTAAGGAGCTCCAGTTAAACTACATCATTACATAGTATGAAAGAAGCATTATATACCTTTTCTTTTCCCTATGATATTGATATAATGGTTCCATGAAGAGAAAGTCCAGAGAGATACAGGAAAATACAAAGGAGAGGAAAGAGGCAACAGTCAGAATCATGACCGCGTGTTAGATTCAGAGACAGAAAAATGAAAGGTTACGTTCAGAAGAGACTCCATGCATTGCGGAGGCAGGCAAGAGGAGATGGAAGCTTCCTATCGCGATACATGCCAGAACATGACGATGAGAGAGATGAGGGAGAATGCATGAATATCGAACAGACGGCTAATGCTTTCCAGTTTCGGAGCTTGAGAATACAGACTAGCACATTTACAAAGAGTGAACAAACCCCTGAGAGAAGTCCCTGTAACTCACACCATCCACTGGGTTGAAAGTATTTTTTCCCCCTCTATATGAAAATGAAGTTGGCAAGCGGCAATGGAATAGCGGGGCTGTTGAGAGAATGAAAAACTAAAGCGCAAAAGAAGCTGCGAGATGGGTTGAAGGGAAGTTAAAGCGAAAAGACAGAGAGAGAGAGAGAGAGAGAGAGCGAGCGAAGGAGAGACAGAGGAGAGGGTGGGGAAAAAATGGAAAAGACCAAACCATCCATTGACTCAGCGCCAAGCCAGAAAGAAAGCAGCCCCAGTAAATCCCTACCAGCAGTGAAGGGAGATGAGGAGGATTCAGCACAAGGCAGTGAGAGAGAGAGGCAGAGAGATGGAGGAGGGAGTGGCTGATGGAGGCAAAAAGGTGAGTAAGAAATTGAACCCATACCTTGGTCGCCCATCATCAGGTGCGCAAGACCTTAAGGGAAGACAAGAGCACAGTCAGCACAGAGAACGGGATCATGGGAAGGTTTTCTGTCACATTGACGCGCGGGCATCGTCTGAGCGAAAGATGCCCGCGGTGTGGGGTGGGGTGGGTTGGGGGAGTTGGGGTGGGGTCAAGAGGTGAGGGAGAGAGTGGGTGTGAGGGAACATTCAAAAAGCATTTCCTCAACCCAGCGGTTGCAATGCTTTATCGGTCACACTCGAAAGAGACAAATCTAGATTAGAAAAGAAAAAATATCACTTTGCTGTCACCATACATCAAACACGTCGTCCGCCTGGTCAACCTTCCACAGGAAGATGATGACATACACAGATTGGATCTTAACAAAATTAAGTTAGGTTGCAGACAAAAATGTGTCAAAACAATAGCAAAATACCTACATTTTAAATTAGGATCAATCAGTATTACCCATTTCATCTTTCATAGGAAGTCTGTTTAGGTTCCTGTGAGCCACAGCCAAAAAAAAATGAATCTAAATCTCGAAAAATGTATGTTTTTGCCTTAACTGTATTTAAATTAGTAAGAGATTTTGTCATTTGCCTACGGCACTTACCTGTCAGACTGGTTCATTAGTGAACACCTCATGTGTATGTATGTGAGTTTCAACGTAAATTATTTACTATTTGACGTTTCACGTGTCTCTTTAAATGCGATTTAAACAACTTGGGTTCCTTTTTGCTCCAGGCTTTACTGACAATTAAGGAAGCGCATACCTTTTACCTGTGTTGTACACCAGTTCCACTTACTGTTTGTGTACCGTATTCAAATAAAATAGGAAACACAGAATATCTCTAAAAGAACGGGTTGAAATATGAAGACAGAGAGAAGTACATGAGTAGGGACAGGGGTCGGATGAAAAGAAAATAGGAAAGGAAAAAACATCTACCCACCTCCTACATAGGCCTCTTCTGGAGGGGCGGCCGAGGCGTGAAGAGAGAGAAGGAGACATTGATTAAGAAGCATGCAGACTGGAAGGTGGCCCAGCCTTGAGGATTACCGTGGTTACCATGCGTCTTATCATCCTGTGCCCAGGCCAAACATTCATTACCATGGAAAATGCGGAGACTAGAGGGTTTATTTGACTTTAAGTGTCCTCTGTCCTCCTCAAGATCTAATCTCATTGAGTCTATAGTACTTTGAAAGAGCGTTGTTCCATGGTGAGATGATGATAACACGTTATTAAGTCGTTCAGAAGCTGATAAAACACATGGTGAAACTGACCCTTCACAGTATATCAATGAACATGCGCAAACATGCAAATCGGAATTAAAACTAAACTGAAAGACGGGAGGAAAAAATGGCGGGATCCCTAATAGCTGTGGATTTACTTCACGGAAGTTGTTTTGTACAAAGCAAAGCAAAGCAAAATAGCCTGTTTTCCCTCGGGAAAAAATGAAAATAGCACATTAGATATTAAAAATGGGCGTTGAAGGACTTTTCAAAACAATTTGTATCTTTTAACATCTTGAATGGCGTTCATGGTTGCGTGTGAGGGGAATTTACGGGGCTAGATGTGAAGCATGCACGTGTTCGGAAAATAAAAATGCCGGTAGATGATGCAACATGAACCTAGTAAGAGAAACAACATCATTCAGTCAGGGCAGTAATAAAGAAATGTACAATACCTGAATGTGCATATGCATGTCATGTTATTATTACCCCATTTGCATTGAATTTGATTTTTTATTTATCTTCAAATGACCTTTTTTTTTGTTCTAAAACAAAAGGGTACATTACCTTCATTCATGCATTCATTCAACACACCTTTACTTCTGGTGACACTTTCAGCCCCTGGATCAACTCACCCCAAGACTCCCTAAAAATGGACTTGGCTATCTCAAAGTTAAAGCATCCAATCCTACCTCCGTGTTTTGCATCTTGAGGAGGAGAATAATGACCCGGGACTTACCGCAGCCGGTTCCTCCACCCGACCAAACACAAATTGCATGCACCACTACTGCCACGAAAACAAAAATGCTGATGAATGTATGAAGAAACAAAACAAAGGAGAAAACTAAATAAACAGAAAAGCGTGCCATGCCAGAAAATATGAGAAAGAAATATTTTGCTGTTAGTGCTGCAGTGATAAATGACAGGTGATTTTCTATCCTCTCTTATCAGCTCATGAAGAGACTGACAAACCCTACTTGCTTTGACAAATGTGCAAACTCATCCCGCTCGGAGGGATACAAAAATACTGCTACAAAACAATCCTAAACAGTCTGATTAGCTTAAACCATCACAGAACACTAACTAGCCATCTACGCTCACTCTAAAAGACCCACTCTATTGATTTTGTGCTTCAGCCTATCCTGCAGAGACATGTGTGTCACGTTCTCTCTTATAAAACCTGCCAGGCCAAGGCCGAAATGTAGACATACAGTATTTGTGTGTGTGGACGCAGCAGCCATTTTGGAAGAACACCCCACACACACATACGCACAACAGCCTGGTCTTCTCAGAGGCCGGCTGACCGAACAGCGGCTGTATTTACATTTCACTGACTGACAGATCAGGATCATGTAGCCTCTCCTTAGCACTGCAGAGCTCACATGGAGCCAGCGACATGCAGGCTTTCATCGAGCTGACAGCTTCTTTTAAGTGCTGGCCTTGCATACTGCCCCGAATTTGGCAGAGAATAAGAGATAGAAATTGAGGATGACCTACACGCACACACGCTCGCCCTTACTCCGGCACGGGCCGGCGCAGGCAGGGGGCAAACACGATGTGACGCCCGCACTCATGCAGCCCTTTACAAACAGGACTGCAGCTCCAGATGCTCGTTTAAAGCAGTTTTCAGTAAGTCAGAGCATGTTACTCTCAAACGCACACGCGTGGAACTCGCCCAAAGGGATCGTATGACGAGCGTACGCTCCGCATAGCGCAGCGGCAAAGTCACTAAAGATGTAGCTGTCAACAACGATTGAACAAAACATCAAAAAGCTCTAATAATGACCGTCTGGTTGGAACGGGACGAATGTGCGGTACAGGTTCCATCCAGTTCGCATTTGACTAAATATTAGATCCTTTAGTCTAAACCACTGGTAAATATACCCAAAACGACAGTACTTATTGTAAAAGCTTCTAAATATAGCGCTACGTCACTGATGTATTGTCATTGCACCAGTGATGGGGATTTTAATCCTCTTCACCAAATCTAGTTTAACATTTCCCCCACAGGGAGCAATGTGCAGCATGTTCCATATTGCAGTCATCTACAGTACAGAGAGATTAGTGAGCTTAGTCCATCTGGAAAGAGTTCATCCGCCACTGATAGGGGAATTCTCAATATACAGTGTATTTGACACGGGCTCCCCCTCCATTCAAGATTATCAAGCGATGCTGCCGGATCAAGGAAGGTGAAAGTCGATTGCAAGACATGGAGAGTCCATAGATATTATAATAGCCAAGAGATTTTATAGCGCCTAATACGTTTTTTGTTTTTGACCTACATTGTTAGCATTTACGTAAGATATGCAGGTATTGCATTGTGCAAATTACACAAATGTATTTCGGTTTAAAAGGACAGCTTACCCAAAAGAAAAAAAAAAATCCTGTTCGTTCAAACGTTTTCAATCTGTGGAGCACAACATCTGTTTTTGTCGATGGGGTCCAATAATCAAGATTTTTATAATCATTTCCTGTTTTTGATTAACAGTACTTAATTTATGAACATATTTCAACGTACATATTGCACAATTTGACTTCTTTTGACTTAAAGGGACAGTTAACCTAAAATGTAAATTCTGTAATCATTTACTCAAACCTATAAAACGTTTTTGTTTTGTAAAACACAAAATAAGTTTTTGTTCATACAATGAAAGTCAACAGTGTCTATTAGTCAAGAGATTTTATACTGGCATGCCTTAGCGAATTAACCCATTTCCAGTTTTTGACCTGCTTTGTTTAATTTATTGTAATGTATAGATAATATCTGTTGACTTAAAGAGACCTGAAACAAAAATTCTGTCATCATGTACTCAAACTTGTTGTGTTGTGTCCATACTGTGAAAATCTATGAGGTCCAAATGCCTCTTGTTTTTTATTGAATGTACAAAAATGGTTTAAAACGTGCGTGTTTCGCAGAAGAAAGTTTGGAATGTCGTGAGGACAAGTATTTTTTGGGTGAACTATCCCTTTAATATCTATCTTTTGTCAACTTCAAAACAGGTCTCTGGTGACATGATTAAATGAGTCACTAAAATTAATACGCTGATGTATCCAATTAAAGCAAGCCCTTTATTTTCGTTAGCAAGAGGTTAATGGGCATACACTGCACTACACCACCCTAATTAATTTGCATAGAGCCAATAGCAGAGGTAAAAACTGCATTTGAAACACGACTGCATCATTAAACGACAAAGGGAACAGCCAGGGACCGACCGTTACGACGTTAGCTCCACCACAAAAGATAAGAGATGAGGTGAAACAATCTAATCGCTGTTGTAAACAGGCCCTCCAACACAATCCAATTCTCCAACCAAAGTCTCCTAGCATATGAAACCGCACGGACGTCAATTGCAGATCCCTTACAGCCATCTTTAACCAGGGAGACGGAGCACATTATACAGTTAATAGAGCATAAAGATAAGGTATCAATGGCTGCAAGCTGATACAGAGCAGACCCTTTTGGCTTTCCAATTCAGACTTGTAAGAGCATTAACCATAATAACACAAAATAAGGCCCTTTCTCTAACCCCAGCAGGGCAAAAATATCTCATTACCCGTAGCACTGTTATTCTTTGCGGTGCGGACTGCCTCTCCCGCTGAGAGCCCCACACCTGCTTTGCTAAAGAAGGTTATTACCACAACTGCCTGTCGAGAGAATGACGGAGTGGACGTGCGGAGAGAAAGGACATATTTAATCCACATACCACCCTTTCCTGCCTGAGATCTGCAAACACGTACACACGCTCTCACACCACTGCAAATTTTTCCATGACGACGGAGATAAAGCGAGCAGCACATACATCTAAATGAAAAAGCTAGCCATTCATCAATGAGCCATTTAATATGCAGCTATCCCTTTTTTATCCGAGTCGGGGTGTTTTATTGGCAACGGCGGTCGGTGGTCAGCTGACGGATCACCTCGGTCATGAAGCTGACAACACACGAAATGACAAAAAGGGCCCTGCTTTACCCTCAGCAGGAGCTTCGCGGGCCAGATTTGCATTAATAACCGAAGCAAGGACAGATTTAGGCTAAGAGGAGTTTAAAACGATGCTGCTGTTTTAATGAACACCACGTTGGCTCTATATCTACTGCATTTGAGGAATTAAGCCTTCATAATGGCTGTCCTGTCCTGCATAATGCCATTTGGAGATTTGGCATTGTGCTAATAACAAAAACAGATGAAGACGTAACGAAAGGTCACCTGCACATTTCAGACAGAAACAGGAGGGATCAAAGATTCTTAAAAATTAAGATTCTTAATTGGAATCTATGGTTCAGTAAAGAGCCTTTAACAACCATGGAAATGTTCCATTGCACAAAATGATTATTTAATAAATATTCTTTGGTTCTCTTTCACCAAAGAGCTCAAAAACATGTCGATTTTGGTCGAGTTTTGAATCTAACCTAACTGATGATGTTCATCTGTCCACTGACCAATAAAATCATCAAATTTAAGTGAAAAAAAGAAGAAAAAAAAGCAGGCAGCGCCAACGCCTAACACCGCTAGCCTCAAGATCCTCCCATATTAAATAAATAACGCTAATGATTCAGAGCGACACGTCCCGTGGCCTCCACCATCTCCACATATCCTTATGTGTCATCCAAAAGCGCGTGACGGAGGCCACTCAAAGCTGCGTGGGCAGGTCTGTTCTGACTCACCCGGCAAAGATGCGCATTTCTACCAGCACAGGGGCTGGAGAGCGGCACATCTTGCTTTTAAGCAAGCTGCCGAGCATCTGCGGGCCCTGCCCTTTTGTCATAATCTCATCAAATCCACTAGACAATGAATTTCGCTGAGAGCCCAGCGAACACCGTACCACAACGCGACTGCTATTCTAGTTTGAACATTTGTCAGTGAAACGTACTGTCTCTCTGTTGTGCTTTAGGAGGGCAAAATTTACTCAGTGGGTATGTAGTTTCCTTGGCAACATGGTGCCTCTTCGGCTTACGGCCTAACCCAGACAATATCCATCAACATCAAGATCAGTCCACAGAGACGGTTGTAAAAAATGAAGAAAAAGATGGAAGGAACATAAAAACAGTGAAATCGGACACCAAGGGAGTAAGTCAAACTAGGAAACCAACCAGAACATACATATTCAAAAGGGAACAGACTTTACATGAAAATCTAAATTGTTGCGTACAACCATCCGTTTTCAAAGACAGAAGCAGAAACGGCCTTTATCACTCGTGTAATTAAAATAACTCTGTAAGTGCACTAGTGGAGGTTTACTTGTAAAGCTGGATTAATAAATGCCTTGTGATGGCTGCTGAATGCTGTATTGAGTATGTCATTATTTCTCCTGTGATATTGAAATCGCAACTTTGGCTAAGTCATTACAGTGACTCTATGAAACATCTGGCTAATTACGTAATTAGAGCATCCAACCCCTTAAATTCAGAGGGAGAATAATATTCAAATCATCATACTTCAATCATGGGCTTGTGTGCATGTATTCAACTCTTCATTTTCGTACTTAATTGTAATGCCAGTGCAGTGTCAAGAGTATATTAAGTTAATTTGGCATAAAAAAAGAGCGAGAAGCCTCTGCTGACGTCACGTTATCAAAAACACAGGCTTTCGTGGATGCTCCGGAATTGACACAGATGGCACTAAAGCCTGTTTAAATGATCTCCTTCAGATCAACGGCTTTCTCTGACCGAAATCAGCAGTAATCTAATCATGTAATGTACTGGGCCCGTAGTGGAGGCCGGGAACAGACATGATGTAGCATGCACTGCCTCTGAGGAACTAGTGCAATGTTAAAACGAAAAAAGAAGTGAAAGGGCTGTGTTTGAAAAGACATTTCAACACCTCAACAACGGAGACGACGAATCCAGGCCTCTTACCTTCACTGCAGTCTTTTCCCTGGAATCCCGTTTCGGAGCAGTCACAAATAGGTTCGTCGTTGACGATGCTGCAGACTCCTCCGTTCAGGCAAATGTGGTCGGCTTCGCAAATGTCGCTGTTGACTCCCTCGCTACCGATAAGCATCGGCTCGGAACTGTTCACCCTCAGATTGGTTATCCATCCTTTGTAGGGGACCTGATCTTTGATGGCTGAAGACGTGAGGCGTAATGCTACAGATCGCAGTTCGGGAGGTATCCCTCCTAAGAATAAATGGCTGAAGACCGTCATGTCCCTCCGTTTCGACTTAACCTCCACCCACTTGATCTCTTCGTCCACAACTAACGTAGTGTTTTTGAAATTCCTGCGCAAGGTCACGGCGTGCCAGCGGCTGTCGTTGACGGCGGTATCGGAGAGCACCGTCGCCGGCTCGGCGCAGAAGATGGAGAACCGCAAACTGAGTCTACCGTTGTGGATGAGCAGTTCCAAGAAGTCACAGAATCCCTCGTCGTCAAAGTACACTAGAAGTCCATGAGCGCTTTTGGTCTTCATGTTGAAACTCATTTCGCTTTCACAGCAGGCGTTCCACATTGGAAACCTTGCCCACTGGCCTTCTGCGCCAGTGAACTCCATACTGGCCCCCATGTCGACGAGGCAACAAACCAGTAGGCCTATCCAGATTAGATGTGCGCCGTTCCGCATTGAGAAGCTCATTGTGAATGGTAAAAGAAGTTACAACTAACAATAGAACTAATCGGAAACTAAAATGATTCAGCTTTCTTAGTGATGTGCTCCTAAAGTGTAACAGAGCTCTCTATGGCATACAGGACTGCTATGCATTTGGGGTAATTCACTCATTGTTCACTGAGAAAGGGAGAAGGCCTGCGTTACGGCCGACTCTTTTTCAAAATCTAAATATACAAATCAGAACAATAAAGGGAGTCTACTATAAAAAAATAAAAAATAAAAAAATAAGGCTACTCTTTAGCTTCAGTGGGATCCAGGTGTGCTACAGTAGGGCCAAGTCATCAAAGTATCTATAAATTGCAGCCATGTGTAGTGCTGTACAGCAAAGAGTTCATTAGGGGTATACAGGGTCATTAATGTCAGGGTCATTTAAGTCTAGTTAAAAGTCATTGTGTAGGCCTAAAGTCAGCACTAATCAAAAGTAGACAAAAAGCACACTTTGCAGTGTTAACGTGCAGGCCCGAATAGGGCCCTCAGTGTTCACAAACCTTCAATTCACATCCGTTTTGACATACTGATCCATAATCTGAAAAAAAAAAAATGAAAAAGAATATCTTAATTTCTTCACAGGAAAAGAAAGAGAAGATGGCCTCTATTAAAAAATAGACAGCATACACACAATACAATCTTTCACACACAAAACCACAATTTCATAGTGATATTGATATTGAAACCACCAATTTCACGCTGATATTGATTGCATTAATCTTCAATTACAGCAGTACTTTTTAGTTGCTTTTCTTTCTTTTTTCACTATCATTCTCAGTGATTACAATTCATGGCTTATGAACCAGATACTCCTTTTATCATGTGGCTCTTGTTTTTTTTTCCCCCAGTATCAAACACCCAAGAAAAAATAAATGTATAATATTCAAAATAGCTTGAAAACTACAATAAACTGAATATACAATTTAAAATGCATTTTATTTATGTGACTCCACATATTTATTTTAAATATTCTCTCATGACATTTACTCGCCAGTCCCCTGAAATGTACAGTAAAAACCTTTACTGTAAAAATACAGTGATGTTACAAGCATGACCCATTCTGGTCATATTTAAACTCCCAAACTACATAGTCTTGAATGCATATTGTTAATATACCAACCTATTTTAAAATCAGTTGTTTCTGTAAACAGAAATTCTAATAACACAGGTAAAATAATAGAAGGTCACAGGACGGCTTAAACATAATCAAAATCGGTCTCTTCAGCAATTGTGTAAATAATAATAATACAGACAGAACACAATGTTCCCACACAAAAACACAAAACAATATTACATGCATACACTAAATAATGCAGTCAATGTTAACTAATTAATATGACATGCAATGTGAATGCCATACAATTTCCCTATAATTAAGGCAATTCATATTCTAAAGTTATAAAATAATACTTTTTAGAAACCACATGTAAATCATCTCAATAAAACATTTAATTTATACTTTTACGTATTAAAAAGTGTTACAACTTGACTACCGGATTGTGTTTTAAATATAAAATCAGAACGTATGGCAAGGTTAAATTACAGTTAACCACCTAGCAAGTTTTTACTGTGATGTTTTGCATTCTCTTCCGTTTTAATTACAGATCTTTTTATAGCGTATGTAGCCAAGTCAGACGCACAGGCAATCATATTTACAGTTATTTCAGCAGGGGGATCTGTGCAGTCTGACGAAAGGTCCGAACGGGCGGCAGCATCGAAACTGTGTAATGGGGAAATCTGGTTTGATTCAGTGAACCTCGCTCAGTTCAAGTCCTGCATCCCAAAATGAGCCCAGGGCGGGGGCTTATCGCGCGCCTCTTAAGCATTAATGACACTGCAATTGTCTGGCCTCTGGGCTGTCTGTCAACTGATCTCAACCAATCATTTCATGCTTGAATTCCTATGTGTTTACTGTCAGGTTTACACGGGGCTACTTAGCAAGATAACAACCGACCCCTTTCACAGATGGATCTTACACAACATATCATAAGCGATTAATGTTGAGAAGGCAGTCTTATTTACCGTATTCGCGAAACGATTACGGTAATGTCTTGCTATCAGTAGCTACTGTAGATGGAGTCTCGAACAATACACAATCATCCTAATAGACTCGCGTATACGATTTAGTGTCTCACATCAACGGGATCCGACAATACAAATATCTGTCATTTAAAATCTCAACTTTAAAACAGTAACGATTTCTGTCCATTTTTCCTTTCCTTTGATTAAAATTGGCGATGACTCAGATGCGCAAAACATAGCCAATAATCAAGCACCATCTGCTCAAACTGAGCGAGAAAGACACCTTTAACACGCCTCTACCGCGCTCTCTTTCAGACGCCGAGGACAGAAAATATAGGGAGTCATCAAATATCGCTTAAGATGAAGCAAAGGCCAGCTGTAAACACGAATGAATCGGCCGTAGAGCGAAATTAAACAGAAATAAAGCCCAGCTGCATCATCTCACCTGTGCGTGACTGCATTGAGAGCGTGAAGCGCAACCATAACTCTCACCGAAAACGGCACATAACCTCAAAATCGCCTTTAAATAGCATTTACACAATTCTTAATTATTTTACCTTGAGAAATGGACCATTGTGCGCTCCTTGACAGGTCAACCTCACCGATGAACCTGGTTGATTTCGTCCACATCGATTCAGGCTTTCATCTGATTAAAAAAAAAAAAAAATCACTGCATCGGTGTCGAATGAGCTGAAGAAATGGGAACGATAAAATTGCGTATGCGGATCTCCAAAGTCCCAATAGATTTAAAAAATTCAAAATGGAGCCAACAACCAATTAAAATTCAGTACAAAACGTTCATGCTTAAGAAATTCTCCAATGTAAATGTTAAGGGTTGTTTTTTTTCTCGGTGTGTATAAAATAGAAGATATCGCTCCCTGTTCTGTGTGCAAGACAAGGTGCGATGTGTTTCTCAGGCGAGCTTTGCCAGGGACTGTCAGCACATCGCGTCACGTGTCTCCCGGTTAGTGTGTGATGGAGACGGGCGGGGCGAGAGCGCTGCAGCACCTTGGACAGCGCTCACCGTTATTAGCAACTCCACATACAGATGAGGAAACAGCTTTATCCGTGATCGTGTCCGCCACGAATAAAAGCATTCGCTCACACTTTGCATTACAGTGTGCATGCTGATAGGTAATATCCTCAGTTAAATTCGTCAATTAATTTATACATTTGTTTTTGATCATAAAATAGTCTTTAATAAGCTATTGCTTTATTGATTTAATTAAACGTTTAATTTTGCTTGCACCATATACGTGTAACATGGGCACTGTAATGCAAACTGTCAGTGTGCAGTTATATTAAATAGACTAATATGGAGGAAAAACGTGAGCATGGCTGTGATTTGGCCGTAGGCAGGAGGAGCCCACAGGTAATAACAGTCGTGCTGATATTCAGTACTATACAGAACAATTCTTTTAACAAGTACAGCTATTAATATCTAGTAACTTACGTTCTGGACTCATTAGGCTGTATATTTGTTCTCCACCAACTAAATTAGTTCTAAAAGAAACGTCAAGCTGTGTGTGTCGCCAAGCAACACCAAGACTAAAAGACGATCTGGATCAGTATGAGTGGAGCAGAGTGACAGATTTCTGCTTCCTGTTGAAAGCGTCATAATCACACGGATCTGTGTCCACCCCGGGTTTCTTCTTTTACAAATCCTAATGAGAGAAACTTAAGCCTGAGCGATCTAGGTTTTCTCGACGCGTCGTCAGTCGAACATATTGGCGGCAATGAATGTAAACATTCAGTGAACCGAACGAAATTCGCATTTTGCTAATTATTGCTGCTGAAAATGGTCAGTTATTGTCATGTTTTGGGCTGTACTAATTGGTCGGACCCAGAAAAAACATTTGGAGTAGTATAGACTGTCAAAAGTTACAACAAATCAAGGAGAAGAGTGCAAAAAACTGTCTGAGGAACAAAAGGCGTTTGTGTTTGGCCAAACTGAACCAGGATTTCCAGGATTCAAGAATCTTGACAACATATGTGTATGTTCTTATCATTTCCAGTCAGGTAGGTGATATATTAGGCTAATATCTTAATTTAATACTGCTAGTAAGTATCTTTACCGCCTATTAACTTCAGTTTGTCAAAATATTGCACCCTTTCCTGCTTACTAAGTCCTGTTCTATATGATTTAGCAGCTTCCACGTTTTTTGTGGTTTAGACAACATAAATTAGCAGAACAACATATTCAGTAGTACATTAACTGTGCAATCTATGCTGTTGTTTACATCTGAGTATCTCCAATATGGCCGCACATCTGGGTAACTGACCAAATCTTCACGTAAGTGCAAATATCTTGTTTTAAAAAAAGCCTTAAGATTAAACAGAAAATAACTGTGATTTATAATAAGTGTGTATTAAGTTCATGTAGCCTCCAGTACTTAAAACAAAATAAAAAATAGAAATAAAAAAATCAGAGATCAGCTCATTCAACAGCATTTGTGTCATAACGCTGACATTTTCCACAAAAAAGCGAATGAGGCCAAACTGTAAATGTCAAGATGTAAATAATATGCATATTAACACAATTTCAACGTGAAAATGACTTTGCCATGACAACGCAATACCATAAACAAAAACTTATGACATAACAGCTTTACAGAACAAAATGTACCTAAGTTTTAAGAGAATAATTAATGCACGGTTATAAATACACATATAAAATATAAACCTTTACATTTCTCAGCTTTTTATTAAATGTGAAATATTCTTTTCAAACATTTGATTTTGTGAACACAACCAGATTCACATTTGCGTCTACTAAGGTTAAGGTAAGCATCGTGGGTAGGTCACCACAGGACTCCAAATAAAAATAGTGTATGAATATTGCATGCAGACCTTCCAAGCAGTTCGCTACCATGTAGCCATCCACTACCATCTAAAAGTAAAACGGTGCAAATGCTATGCATTTTTCACTCTAAAGTATAGCACAACAACACATACGTATCTAATACGTACACTGTAATTAATTCTAATACATGCACTATGCATAATAGTTAAAAGACACCTAATATAAGGCAGGACTAAGTGAATTTATTCAGATTCATCTGTAAATAGCAGTTTGGGCACCATCTTGTGGGTGTGGGATTTTTCAGAGAGAAACACCAAACAGGATGCTCAGAAACTAATATGTTCGATGTCCCCTCTTCTGCTCAGTTAGCTATTATCTTTTGACAAGAAAAGTGGGCCAAAGCTCCCTTGGGAACCTCCAGCTTTGTACTCAATAGTTGCATGGTTCAATGACTCGTCCCTCCACGTCAAAACATTGCATTGGTAACAGGCCCAGTCGCTACACGTGTGAAACCGGAGGTGTTTTAATACATGAGGTGTGAGATCCTCAGGCACTTATGGTGAGGCGTGAGATGACATGCATGCTTTCTGGGGAAAGCTTTGCTCTGTGTTTTTATGTTCATCAGCACGGATGTTGTTTCAGGTGAGAATAAAATCTCATTTGGAGTACCTGACTCTTGTGAAAGGAGCTAGAATGAATCAGCTGTTTTGGTCTTCTTTCTCTGGAAAAATATCATAAAAATGGTTAAGCATATATTTTTCACTGAAACTTCATGATTACTGTACATAATTACCATTTATCAGTTTTATGTGTGTGTGTTTCCTTTTTTTTCTTTTTGATGGACCTGTATCTTGATTCCATTTTATGAGTTCCCCAGAGTTCTTTCTAATTTCAGCAAAGTAATTATTTCCTCATTTAGACTTTGAAAATCCAAAGTCATTACTCAATACAAGATAATGTTAAAACAGCATTTTAATGGGGCTTCCCATTACATATCATAACATCATAGTCGCTTATATATTTATATCGCAAATGTTTATTATGACTACTTACAACATACAACATTATTATTTTGTCAGTTGTGCAGCGTGTTCAATCGGAGCATTATCCTCTTCCAAAGCCTCATGCTCTGTTCGCTCTTGGGCTTTTAAAGGTACATGAGAGAGAATTCATGAAAGTCTGATAACTGTAAACACAATCAAATGCAAAAGATGTGCCTTCAGACGTATTCACAGTGGGCCTCACTATATCCCCGCTGTTCATTTGTCTTTCGAAAGCATGGCTGAAAGAAAGCTGCATCCCAATACTGGCTTATGGCCCTCATTTAAAATCATGGTATTAATCATTTATGAGGATTCTGTGTTTTAACATTGCTGCCTTGATGACATGGCCTGTTTTGGACCATAGTGTAAATGAAAGTCGCGGGAATAGGTCAATTTAAGAGCGCATGAAGACATAGTTATTGAATAATGTAAATGAATAATGAAGCATTGTATTCTTAATCTTCTGTTATGGGATAATACATTTCTAATAAGCTGCAACACAGTCTTGTGTCTGTTTGGCTCTGTATAGTTCAGAGCATCATTTTCATGACGTTGAGGAGGCACTAATTATGTCATGCTGTTTACAGACAGCAAATTATTCTTTATTGCAATAGAGCCCTTCGGTTATGATGTCAGTTTGTAGGCCAAACTGGAAGGATCGTTCGTGATTGTTTTCCCTCAGGAATTTCTAATGTGTTTTAAAAACAGTTTTAGATACATGAGTAAAATAATATCAGTGGTTAACATTACTTGAAGAGACATTCCCATTGTGTTTCACAACAACAAATCATAATTACTGCATAAATCATAGCTCAGATGTGGATTTTTTAAACCACTGTATAAAAAAAAAAAAAATTATAATAATAATAACAACTAGATAAAAAGGTTTGTAGGCAAACTTTAAGTTGACTTGAAAAAGCCAAGCTAGAAAATTTGAAGCAGTTTTAAAAGCTTGAAGTTCTTCATTGAAGGTCGTCAATTTGAAATAATTTAATTTAGTAGCTTTATAAGCCAGCTAGATAGATAGCTAGACAAAGCCAGATTTAGCATGTTACTAGCATATTAGCATATAGCTAGCATGTTGCTAGCATGATTTAACATGTTGGTACACTGCAAAAAATGCTTTTCTCAAATATCTAAAAATTCTTTCTAGACAAGCAAAAATTATTGTCTTATCTTCAGAAAAAAGACATCAAATTTAAGTGAGTTTTTGCTTAGAACAAGCAAAATAATCTGCTAATGGGGTAAGCAAAATAATCTTATTTCAAGCAGAAAACAAGATTATTTTGCGTACCCCATTGGCAGATTATTTTGCTTGTTCTAATTGTTTAATTGCTTGTTTCTGTTTTAAGCAAAAACTCACTTAATTTTAACTTGTTTTTTTCTGAAAACAAGACAATAGTTTTCGCTTGTCTAGAAAATCCTTCTTGCTTTTAGAATTTTTTAGATATTTCAGCTGGAAACAAGACAAACAATCTAAGTAAGAAAAGCATTTTTTGCAGTGTAGCATGATTTCGCACACTGCTTACATGGTGCTTGCATGTTACAGCTAAAACCAGCTGGTTCATCAAAAAAACAAAAACAAACAAACAACAAAAAAAAACCCAGCTAAAAGCCAGTTAAAACCAGCGAAAACCAGTTGATTTTGAAAAAAACACTTAATAATAATAATAATAATAATAATAATTACACTAAATGAGACACTGGTTAAAATAATTTAAAAATAACAGTAATAGTAATTATTATGCATTATTATGTAAATGTATTTTTAGAAAATGTAACACCATTTTTTATGTAGTAAAAAAAATTGAAAAACTCTGTAAGTAATAGAAATACAGACCTTATTTGATTCATAATGAAATAAATAAATAAATGATTAGAAATAGGGGTGATACTTCAGTTTAGGGCTCTATTCTCACTATTAACTAGTTGCTTATTAGCATGCATATTACTAGCATATTTGCATATTGCTAGCATGTTGCTATCATGATTTCTCACACTGCTTATATGGTGCTTGCATGTTATAGCTAAAACCAGCTGGTTCATAAAAAAAAAAAACAGCTGTTGATTTAGAAACAAAACACTTCAAAATAATAATAATAATAATAATAATAATAATAATAATAAATTACACTAAATGAGACACTAGTTAAAATAATTTTTAAAATGTCACATCTAAATGTCTTATTCTGCATATTTTAGATCTCAATCCTACCCTATGCCTTAACTTAACTTCACTACCTTACTAACTATTAATAAGCAGCAAATTAGGAGTTTACTGAGGCAAAAGTCAATCGTGACTTAGTTAATCGTGAGAACTGGTCCTTAAACTAAGGTGTTACCAAAAAGAAAAAAAAAGAAAAATATAAATAAATAAATAAATAAATAAATAAATGTACTGTAGGACTACAAACTGAACATCTCTATTGTTACTAATTATGATCATAAAATGAACACTGTAAATTGATGGACTTTATATAGAAGCTTACCATTTCTAAGCAGGTGCAAGACAGTCTTCCCTTGGTGTGAATCCTAAAACATATGAGATTCTTTTCAGATTAGGAAATCATTTTCATCATGATGTAAACATATGTTAAGACGATTATAGTAATCGTGCCATACTGTTCTTTTCACCACCATCAGTTCGTGATAAGGAATGTCAGACTGTTAAGCTCCCAATAAGACTTTCACTGGAGAGTATTACAAGACATATTGGTATAAACCCAAGTCCAGACTTCAGGAACCACAGTCAGCAATCACTCTAGAATTGAGCCTTTAGGAACGAGCAATAAAACAAACTGAAAAATAAATAGCTGGGACAGTCTTGTAATAGGAAAATCCACACACACCAAGCAACAGTTGCAGCCTTTCAGGGCAGCCACTCGGACACGACCAGAAGTCTTTTGAGCATGTGGCATGTGTAATGCAATGCATTAGGGCTTGATTGTAATGTAAACCTTTGTCTTGTGTCCATCAGATAAGCAGAACTGAAAGCATTTCCACTATTTTCCAGTGTGTGTGCATTATGCTTTATGTAGGAGGGAGGGGTACATTTACATTTGTGTGGAATTGTCTCAAGCATCGTTGAAGGAGTCGGCAGGGTCTTATCTGGTGTTGGCTTTGTTTACTTGCAGAACAGGGTGGCAGGTTGACGAATGCAGTAATCAGATTGGGCAGAGATCCCTCAGCGACTGCAGTGGGGAGATGTTTCTTGTTTCTCCAAGACTGGCATCCTGTCGACTACGCCAACTCCTTCACAACCATACTGCCTGTGCTGCTACTGTGAACAAGAACCAAAAGTTATTCTTTACTAAACTGAACAGAAATTCCTGTTCATTTTTCAGTTAAACTTTTTTTGGCCTTTTTCTGTCCTCAAAAACTAATTTTGTGCTGCATTTTTTAAATGTTCTGTTTTTATCATGGCCGTAGGCAGCTATGAGGTCACCGAGGTCTGGACCTTGGTAAATTTTTCAAGTTAAAAAATAACATTTCTCTGAATGACTAATTTGCTGTTTAAAACTCCTCATATGACTGTGTGGATGTATAATTAAGTTTAGTTATTATACAACAAGTTATTGTTAACAGCATGCCACATTCCGTAAGGTAAACGCCATTTCATTCAGTATAGTAGTTACATTTTCACAAAGTCATGCTAAAAACATTTATAGTGCACTAGACAGAGTTATGTGCATAATTCACTCCAGTGTAATGGTAGGCAAACATACTTTTTTATATTGATGTGTGGTTCAGGGGTCTTTGAAAATTTGTGTCAAGCATCTCAAGAGACGATGGCATGTGTTTTAGCACAGGTGAGCTAATTACAAGCAACATTCTTCCAAAAACCTCAGAAATTCTCATGGCTATAGAGCACCTGTGCACAGAAAACCTGAGAGAAGGAATTTAATTAATACACGTAATAAATCAATGTAATTATAATAAATTAAATTAAATTAAAATGTGTTACTTTGTTCAAAAGTTACTTTGCCTAAATGTTTCAGTTGTTCAATTGTTATTTTTTACTATTATTTCACATATAATAAATTAATGTATTTATCATAATAAAAAAATAACTAAAATGTGTTGTAACTGTTATATATATGGGTCAATGAAGTGATGCCTAAATTTTCTGTCCGACTGCATTTTTTTCAGTTAAAATTTGTTTAAATGCATTAAAAAATGCCATATATAATATATATAAAGTACCTCTCCTATGTATAGACTCACTTTAACTTACTTATTTGTAATTTTTCTGTTATTCAGAGTGTCAAAATATCATGTGGTGTGACCGTCCAGCCATAACTGTTGCTTTGGAAACATCTTTGAAATTACCCTTAATTTATTCAGATTAATTTTCTGCATTATTTGGCATGATTTCCAAAGTGTTTTGTAAACCTGTATAAAATTGCACAGCATTTGTATTTATATTTCCATCATAGTATACAAACAAACTTTGTCAGATGATTTCCATTTTATGAAATATCATGTGGTGCGACCATCAAGGACCTACCATTTTAGGACTTTTATGTTAAAATCCACTCAAAGATAGGATGCCACCATATACCAATTTGCCAATAACCCATAGAAGCATCAAGCAGGTCTGTAACTCTCTTCCCAAAAAAAAAAAAAAAAAAAATTGGCATTATGATTGCTCAGATTGCCTGTTAATCATACTACCAGCAAAAGGTCAATTGAGCAGCCAGGATTGGGCACATGTTCAGAAATAACTGAGGTTAAAGAAATGCCTGCAGTTTTCACACATCTCTTTAAATAGATTTTTAATGATATAAGTCCTTTGCATCATTTGGAGCGACCACTCATCATGTGGTGCGACTAATAATAGGAATAACTGTATAAAATAAAATAAAATATCTAATTTCTGTGGTTGAAATGTGATTCACTGCTACAGCATGCTTAAGCGAATGGTATTTTTAAAACATTTTTATCAGTTTTATGCAATTTACAGGAAAAATAAGTCTGCTAACTACATTTAAGAAGGCAACTCTTAAATTAAAAACAAAAATGAGATCATTATTTACAAAAACTCAAAATAAACAATATAATTACTGAGAACATCTAAAATGTTAAGCATGTTAAGGAAATGAATTAATTTTAATATAAATCATGGTCGCACCACATGACATTTTTAAGGCTACGGCCAATTCATTGAGATGAAAAAAACACTAAAATCTCTTAATTTTATATTTTAATATGAATTTATGTGCTCACAACATTCTTAATGTTTGAACAATTACATATATAGTACATATACATACAGATATTATTTTTTGTATTTTAAAATTGGCCTGTCAAAAATCCATATACGTCAATGACCCATATATATTCTTAAAAGCTAATTATATGATTATTACTGCAACGCTCGTAAGAATTATAACTATATTTATAAATCGTACATTATAATCATACATATTCATATACAGCCTATCGTAATACGATTGGGTGAACTTTTTATGGTCCTACACCTTCCTCACATAAATACATTTAAACCACTTAGTGATTGCTATCGGGATGTGAAGAGACTTTCAACCAGAATAACAAATGTTTTTGAACCCAATCGCCTACCCTGCATTTGAACAGTGAGATGTCCGGTCGTTTGATGCGGTCAGGTTAGGTTAGGACAAAAGCTCAGATTTACATAGAGCGCTTTTATCACTTTATATGCGGGTTATGTTAGGACACATAAAGGTGCCTCCAACAAGCACATCTCAGATGATTACATAACATTTAAAAGCTTTGGTGTGTGGGTCCTAAACTACCGTGAGCCACAAGTGGCATTCAAGAGCAGCCTGCTGGATCAGCTGTGTTCATATAGAACGCTGAGACTCACGCTAAGGGACAGTTGAGCGCATTGATTTAACTCTCAGAGTCAGTCGCATTCACTGTTGAAGGCTGGATCAGCGCTCGAACGTCCCCTTAAGGCTGTGTGCGCATGTGATGGGTCGGTTTAGGGATGCGCGCTGGACGGGTCGGTTGCGCTGACTGGTTGTGGGGTGTTTAACAGGCCAAGTGTGTCTAGTCTGCTATGCGTGGCGTGCAGGACTGGCGCGCGTTCCCAGGGAGGATAAAAAAGGGAGGGTTTTGTCAGCGGTGAAGGCCATGGAGGAGCGCTGCTGTCAGTGATTAATGGCTGGCAGGGTTTACTGTTCTCTGGGTTATGGATTTCCTGTCTCTCTCTCTCTGTGGTGGCTGCCTCTCATTAAACACCGCAATCAAAGAGGCCCCGGCAAGACCCGCAGCTCAAGGAGGGGAAGAGAGTTCACAAACAGACCGAGTGTAGGTGCCGGACAGATGAGGCGAGCGTAATGACCGGAGGACAGGAGAGGAATGGGTTAATAAGAGTTATAAATCAAATCGCCCACCAAACCCAGATGATCCATGTTCTGAGAGAAGCTGGAGATTATGTCAGAAGATGGATATATTTTAGCAGAACAAAACAGGGAGGGAGTGGCTCTGCACTCTGTCTTGACATGTCCGTATGGTGTTTTGATTGAGAGAGCATGCCCAAATCTAATGAAGTCATCAGAGACGGAGAGGAAAAACCAGCTATGGGGAAAGGAAATGAGTCAAAGCACATTTGAGTGACAGATAGTGTCTCATGACAGCCAAAGGCCCACACCTCATAGTCTTGTCAACATTAGACAGCAAATGAATGATGCTCGCACTGTACGCATGCAGGCCGAAAGTGATAGAAACAAGATCCATTTTCAAGCTACTGAAATTCCAAGGTCAGAGATGGCGGATGCTGGTCGATGGTGTCAGACGTTAAAAAGATAACTAACACGCTTCAGTACTTGACACTGCATTATCAAATCCATCTGACAAAACTTCCCCATTATCAAAACATGCAACACATAAGAGGACTACGTGTGGCATATCTATTATTAGCAATAGCGTATGTACAATATACCAATATCATCAGCTGAGACTGGTTGATAGTGGATATTCAATTGTACATGACTTGCAATATATGAGCGACAATGTATATTATCATGCAACTACACTGTGATTGAAAAAGGTCACATTGAATATCAGAGATTCAAATATTAAGCAAAAAAATAAATGTAAACTAAAACAACAGCAAAGAAACTTTCTGACATGATTAAACGAACAAAGATCGTGTTAGGGATGCACAATATGTGTGTGTGTGTGTGTGTGTATACCAGTCAAAAGTTTTTGAACACTACGGTTTTTCAGTCTCTTCTACTCATCAAACCTGCATTTATTTGATCTAAATTACAACAAAAACACTAATATTTTGAAATATTTTTACTATTGAAAACAACTGTTTTAAATTTGAATATATTTGAAAATGTAATTTATTCCTGTGATTTCAAAGCTGAATTTACTCACATGATCCTTCAGAAATCATTCTAACATTCTGATTTGCTGCTCAAAAAACAATATTAAGATTAATTATTTCCCAATATATATACACTGACTCCAAGCTTTTAAATGGTATAGTGTATAATGTTACAAAAGCTGTTTATTTCAGATAAATGCTGATCTTTGGATCTTTCTATTCATCAAAGAATGATGAACTTTACTCAACTGTTTTAATATTAATAATAATTAGGGATGCACCGAAACGTATCGGCCGAAATGCTTGCGCGTTTTGTCAGTAAAGCCGGTTCTGTAATCAGCGGTAAATGCCATCAGG
>JAHKKF010378435.1:0-22897 GCA_019740295.1 Labeo calbasu | reverse complement strand
CATTATGTATAAATTATATTAACATAAATTAATTCTTATTAATTATTTATAAATTCAATTTAGAGAAATATTTAAATTAAATTACATAAATATAAATTAAATATAAATAAATTAAAAATACAATGAATAATATATAAATAATTTAAGATAAAAAATTCATACCTAATCAAAATTTATATTAGTCAGCATAATTCCTTGAGCATTTAGGAAAATACAAATAAAAAGATATACAGATAAAATACCATTACTACTAACAATAAATAAATAAATAAATAAATAAATAATAACAATATAAATTCATTACAAATAATAATAATAATAATAATAATAATAATAATAATAATAATAATAATAATAATAATAGTCAGCAATTAATTAAAATGTAAATAAATAATATAAAACAGAAATAAATTACAATTAAATTAAATATCAAAATTTATATTAGTCAACAATTACTTTTAAGCATTTAAGAATAAGACTTTAAAACAAAAACTTAAAAAAAAAAACGAGCAAGTTATTTGGTTAAACGTGTCCTAACTTTGACTAGTAGTGTATAGTATGTACTGTTTCTCATCATGCATTGCAGCATGAATGAACCATGCAGGCTGTGGTCATTCTTTACTGCATTATTTGCACTAGTGTTTGTTTTGTTTGTCGAAACTGAAAGTGAAAATGCCACTCGACACGATCACAGCCAATCAGAATATCTGACATATTAATGTCATTATAAGGAGGAACATTTTCCCAGTGTGACTCTGCAGACACAGAAATCCGATACCGTGACTTCTGTTCAACAGGCTGACAAAAGGTTGAGACAGAACAAGAGGTTCTGGCTGAGGATTGTGGGTAACACACGTACTGATACACCTTTAACAGCTGCTGTATTCTCAGTCACTATTGATCATCACGACCAAACAAGCGAGCGGTTACCAAAGCAAAACCCAAACAAAACACAGGCTGACAGACACATGACCTGTGAAAAGAACAGATCTGTGTATCCAGTCATTTCCGTACAAGAGCAAAGCACACGTATACATTAGATACGGGAATCATTTTCAGAACAAACCAAAAAGAAAAAGAAGGAACTGAATTTTGCATGATTAGAATAACATATTTATGCTTAAAGTGTCACCAAAAAAGTATAAAGCAATGCATTTGGATAATATAGGACAATTTCTATTATCCAATTATCCAAAATACCAATGAATACTCCTACCAGTGAAAAATAACTAAAATATATATCAATTTAAAAAAAATAATTGATAAAATAAAACCAAATAAATACATAAGCAATAATGATAATAAATAAATAAATAAATAAATAAATAAATAAATAAATAAAAGACAGATAAATAAACACCACAAATGAATAAATAATATTATAATACAAAAATAAAAACAAAAAGACATACAAACAGATAAAATACCACTAACAATAAGTAAATAAAATAATAAAAATATAAATTAATTATAAAAAATAAACAAATAATTAAAAATAATAAATACTAAAAACAAAAATAACTAAAAAAAAAACTAAAAACTAAAATAAAACCAAATAAATAATAAGATGAATAAAAAAGACAAATAAAAAAAACAAATAAATATTAAAAAAATAATTATAATACAAAAAAACAAAAAACAGATATACAACACAAAATAACACTACTACTAACAACAAATAAAAATGTAAATTCATTATAAATAAATCATTAACAAATAATTAAATAATATTAAATAAATATAAAATAATCAAATAACAAAAAAAAAAAAATAACTAAACTAAAATAAAACCAAATAAATATCAATAATAATAATAATAATAATAATAAAAATAATAATAATAGATGAATAAAAAAAGACAGCTAAATAAATAAAAACACCACAAATAAATAAATAATATTATAATACAAAAATAAAAACAAAAAGATATACAAACAGATAAAATACTACTACTAACGATAATAAATAAATAAATAATTATAAATTCACATTTATTCATATATAAACTTATTATAAATAAATAATGAACAAATAATTTAAAATAAATAAATAGATAGATAAATAGACGGCTAGATGAAAAAAAACAAGCAAGCAAAAAAAAAAAAAAAAAACCCAAAGAAACAACAAAGAAAAACAACTAAATAAAATTGCTGATGTTAGGCAACATGGTGCTGCTATACATATTCAGTGGAGTATTAATGTGGGGTATTTGGGGTATTTGTGAGGGTAAAGTGATCCGGTGAGTGGGTGTGATGGAGCTGCAGAAGCAGCGCATCAATAATACATCACATGCGTCTCACAGATCTCTGCCGAGAGTGCAGCAGGAAACCAGAGAGCGTCGCTCAGGTGACCGCCAAACACACGCATGTGTGTGTGTGTGCGTGCATGTAATTCCACGCCGGCTCTGAGTTACAGTCTGGAGGGGAAAAAAAACACCAGTCCTGCCAAAACGCATGGACACACACACTCAGCAGTTTAGTTCTGGTTGTATATCTGTAGTCCTGCAGAGTCCAGATCAGTCCAGTTCAGTCTGGCTGGATTCTGTTGTGACACTCGTGAATCGACGTCAATCTGAAGCCAGTGAATTATTCATTGGTTTGGGTGGCAGAGCAGCTATAAATAATATCTGGGCCTTATCATTGCACTTCCTGTCCATCTGGAAAACGAGCCCACCTACAGTCACTAATGAGCGTAACATTAATAGAAATAATATTATGAAGTATGTTTCTGGACCTACAAGTGTTGGAGAAAGCAAGTGACTCAGATTCAGAAAACAAAGACAACAGAGAGAGACAAAGAGATTTACAGAGACCTTTAATCCGCTAATCCACACTTCAACTCCCTGTTTCAATAGGACATAAACCAGAGAAGCACAGGACCAGAAATATGCATATTTCTTTAAATATGCATATGCTGAATAATTCATCCTAATTAGTGGCAGAGCTACAAAGACAGAACATAAAAAAATTAACATTTAAAGTCAATGTGGACTTTAAATAATAATTTTGTTTGGTATTGTACAGATTTATTAAGCATAAAAATATTATTTAACATTAAATAAAATAACAGTTCATTATAATAGTAATAAACTGTTAAACATCATGTTACCAAAATAATTTGTTTAGAATTAAAGTATAAAAATAGTATTTAATATTAAATAAAATAATAATAAAATTAGAATTTTAAGTATAAAATATAATAATAATAATAATAATAATAATAATAATAATAATAATAATAACAACAACAGTTTATTAAGTAAAAAATATTTAATAATATTAAATAAAATACCAGTATAATACTACTACTACTACTGATATTTGTTTAGTATCGTATAGTTTTATTAAGTATATACTCTGAATAATTATAATAATAATAATACTAATAATAATCTTGTTTAGTATTGTATAATTGTATTAAACAAAAAAAAAAATTAACATAATAATATATAATATATAATATATAATAGAAAATAACATTATAAAATAAAATTAAATTAAATTTAAAAAATAATAATAAAATAAAAAATAAAATAAAATAAAATAAAATAAAATACATTTGTTAACAAAAACTGCCCTCACAACCCCCATCCGTACTGCAGGAAAAGAAAATGTTCCTCAGCAGGATAAAAAGAAATTAATGGGTCAGACACACACAGACACACAGGGGACGGGACAGCTGGTGGGGTTGATGGGAGGATCAGGTTCCTGTCGATGGTGGACAGAGACACACCCAAACCCCCACATCTGACATGAGCAAATAATCCCACTGATACAAGAGGATGAACAGTCTGCTCTGACACACACACACACAGGCTTACAGCACACTGATGTTCCCTTGCGCTGCACCATTGTGAACTCTTATGTAAATAACAGGCCTAAAACAAACAGGTATGCATACTATGACAAAGAGCACATGTAGGGTGCAGAGATTCATACAAACACACACACCCTTATAATGCCCTCAGGACAGGAATTATGGGTTCACAGATGTTGTGTGTGAGGTCGAATCTCACAAAGCTGTTAAGTAACATGTTTATATATTTCAATTTTTTTTTTAAATTACAAAAACGATTAATTTTTACCCTAAAAACAGTTAATTTTACAATAAAATAAATGTTTGACATTTTAGTCAAAGCTGAAAATGGGAATGAATTAAAGGCAATATAAAACAGCGGTTTCCAATCTTTTTAAAGCCATAGACAAAATAGATCAATTTTTTAAAGCCAAATATGAATTTTCCACATCTAAAGACTCATTCAAACCCTCTAAAAAACAAAAGTATTATAAATATAAATACAATATTGCCTGGAAAATGTTGACAGAAAATACATTTACTTTATTAATATATTGTTTCATGTAAAAATCCGAATAATAATATAAATAGAATATTAATAATAATATTTTGGGGACTTTAAAAAGTTCTTTAAGTGTCTAAAATACTTTAAAGCTAAATAAAAATTAAAAAAATATATATATATATTTTAAATGTTAAAATTTGGATGGTAACAACGGTAATAATAATAATAATAATAATAATAATAATACATTTTATTTCTAATTGTATTTATTTATTTATAATTTATAAATAATTTCTGATTAATCATATGATTTCCAGCCATTGTTTACAAAGCAAAAGTATATTTCTGTGCATTTTAACTTATTACATTTGAAAACCCCTGCTCTAAACATTATGTAGAAATGTGCTAAAACAGGTAATTATGATTTTTCAGGGTCCCTGTCAAAATAAGCCCAAACACACAGCATTATCATCATGTATGTGGGGGTCAAGGATCAATCCACAGCTGCCGCTACAACAAAGAGGCAATTAGTCTGAGCTGAAAACTGCCCACGCCCTCCTCCAATCACACGCTGAGAGCTCATGACTGACAGCTGTGAGAGACCAATCAATCACAGGAAACAATGAGAGCGGCACCTGAGCATCAGGATCCCACAGGACAGAGATAGTCGTTTCAACATTGATCACCGTAATTGAGTTGTTGAGGCTTTTAGCCAATTATCAAGCAATTCAAATCGCAAAAATCACTTTGAAAATGGATCATGCTGCTGTAGATGTCTTGTAATGTAATAGAATATAAAAATACAGTCCATTTTTTATGTATGCATTTAATTTTCTTTTAGTTTTTAATATCTGAATAATTACTTACAGTATATGACTTTTAAATAAACTAAAATTTAATAAATAAAATAGTTTTAAATAAATTAGTTTATTTGGATAAATAAATTTCATACACTGCAAGTAATTATTCAGATTCAGTTGAATTATTCAACTGCAAACTAAAAGCACAGAAGCAAAACAAGAAATGTGTTTAAACGGGAAAAGAAAAAAATGTTATGTATTAAATGTACAAATTTGTCAATAGGAAGAGAAAATTAATTTAGCTTTAAAATGTAATAAAATAGTTTTAAATAAATTAAAGCAAAATTATTTTTCTTTTCTTATTGACATTTGTTTTGCTTCAAATGTACTTCGTTTTTAATTTCTGAATAATTACTTTTGTAATATTAATGCAAAATAGTGTTATTTTAGTACATTTTAAAGCAATTTTTTTTTTGAATATATTTCTTGTTTTGCTTCTGTGCCTTTAGTTTTCAACTGAATAATTCAATTGAATCTGAATTACTTGCAGTATATGAAATTTATAATGTAATTCATGCTAAATAAATTATACTTCAACACTATATTTTAAAGTTATTTCCCCACTGACAAATATTACTTCTTTTAATAATAAACATGATTTATGCTTTCAAATGAAAGAACAAATTTCTACTAATAAAACACACAAACAAACTTTGAAAATATAGTCTATGAAAATAAGTGTTTTAATTTTAATGCAATTTTGCTTTGAGTAAATGTTTTTTGTTTTAAGACACTGACAAATATTGTCAACTTATTCTATAAAATACTATGTGGAAAATAATAATAATAATAATAATAATAATAATAATAAATAATAATAATAATAATAATAATAACACTTTTTTAATTTGTATAATTTTAGAAATAATTTATGTGCAATTTAACTTATTTAACCTAGAAAATGTGCAAATTCTGCAAAATAAGCCAAGGTTTTATGTAAATCATCAATTAACTGACCAGTTTTGATGATGCAAATGAATTGATAAATCATAGCTCTGAAAAATCAATTCACTTTGAGTTGGAACTGATTCATGAAAATGAATCAAACTTAACTCAAACACTGCTTTAGTGCTGAATTTTAAATCAGAGATGCTTTTAAAACATTATTATAATTACATATTCATATTCATAAGCAAAGAAACGGATGACAAAACTACAATGAGGTGACCTTCAGGAAACATAATGCTCAGATAAATCCTATCTTTTCATCATTGCTGTGTTGGTTTTTTTGTCGTTTTTAAAATGTTGTTATATGTTTAATGGTTATCAAAACATGATGATGTCAAGCTCAAACGGAGGTCACTGATGTGCAAACACGTCTAACACACACATGCACACGCTAACTAGTGCTGATCCTGCTTTGGGTTTATTTTGGGTTTGGATCAGAGGCTGCAGTTCCTGCTTTGGGTTCCTAATGCTGCGGTTTATTAAAGCTGAAATCATAAGAGTGCAGGGACATGAATGGCCTAAATACATCTGCTTTAGTGCAGTCGCTGCAGTCTGACGTCGAATGAAACGCAGCCGCAGGAGCTTCAGCGGGAGCAGGGCTGGATGAGATGAACACAAGCTTTTATCATGGTATGAATCATATTTTGACCACGATGACAGTGTACAGCATAATATAGTTATCTTTTAGCTGGAAATTCAATGAAAATTGCTCATATTTTGATAATCTAACACTATACACACCCTTCATTTGTTATATACACATTCCTAAAAAATATTATTTTATATGATTATATAAATAAACATTATATTATGTTTTGCAAATGCTTTAACTACACACTAAACACACTAAAATAAAGTAATAAAAATTACAAAGTAAAATAAAGTAGCATATACACAATGTTTTGCAAATGTTTAACTACACATTATTTTAATATTATTTTACAAGTAAATTAAAATGAAATAAAGTAGTATATACATAATGTTTTGCAAATGTTTAACTAAACATCATTCATTTTAGTATTATTTTACAAATAAAAAAATGAAAAATAATAAATGAATAAAGTATTATAAACATATTTTGCGAATGTTTAACTATACATCATTAATGTTAATATTATTGTACAAATAAATAAAAATTAAAGAAAGAAAAAGTAGAACATGCATAACATTTTGCAAATGCTTAACTACACACCATTAATTTTAATATTATTTTACAAATAAATAAAAATGAAATAAATAAAGTAGCATATACAATGTTTTGCAAATGTTTAAACAATTCATTTTAGTATTATTTTACAAATAAAAAGAAATAAAAATGAAATAAATAAATGAATATAGTATATACATATTTTGCGAATGTTTAAACACACATCATTAATTTTAATATTATTTTACAAATAAATAAAAATGAAATAAAGTAGCATATACATAATGTTTTGCAAATGTTTAACTACACAATTAATTTTAGTATTATTCTACAAATAAAAAAGTGAAATAAATAAAAATAAATAAAGTAGCATATAATTTTTTTTTTTTTTTTTACAAATGTTAAACTACACATTAATTAATATTTTACAAATAAAAAAAGACAAATAAATAAAATAAATGTCGTATATACATAATATTTTGCAAATATTTAACTACACAATTAAATACAGTATTATTTTACAAATAAATATGAAATAAAGTAGCATATACATAATGTTTTGCAAATGTTTTACTAAACATCATTAATTTTAGTTTTATTTTACAAAAAAAAAGTGAAATAAATAAAAATATATATTATTAGGAAATGTTTAACCACACATTTTTAGTATTATTTTACAAATAAATAACAAATTAAATAAATAAATCAATAAATAAAATGTTTTTTTCACTACATATTGTCATGTGAACAGTTAGCAACAAGACTTTTAATATTTACAAAATGCAAGTACACAAAACTTGCTTTGTCTCGAGACAGACATCAATACTAGCTCACTTGCAATTCAGGTGTTGATTCAATAACACCTGTAACTGATTCAGTTCAAAGATTCAGATCTTTCTGAATGATTCATTAAAAGAACCAGTTTAGAAAAATCAGACTACACTGCTCAGGCTATATGTTTTTGATTCACTCATTATTAATCGTACTACACTGGTCTCACTGTGCATTTATTTTCAAACAAATGCAAACACCATACAGCAAAATCTCTACAGGCCGACGCACCGTCCACATCATCTGCAAGTGCGATCAACGTGATGGTCACAGTTAACACGGTTCGGTTCTTATCAGAAAACCCGTAGGCAAACAGCAGCTCTTTCCTCCTACACGCACTCATTGAGCGGCAGAGGGAGTGATTATTAAGAGCAGCGAGAGTAAATCACAGCAAATACGGCCGGAGGATTGTGGGAGTGTGAGGTGAGTCATATTAACACCGATGCAGCAGCAGCCGGCTAAAAACAGACTGCAGAGACGGAGGAAAACACACACCGTGACGCTGTGCATCAGAGACGCGTCACTCGGCCGGTCACGTGCCGCAGGGCCCCCCGTTCCCGTCCCATCCCATCCCGCCGGCTCTCCGGAGACACGGAGCCCCGGGGAACCGGCATCACGCGGCCTCATTCCAAACGGGTTTGACTGACAGATGCTGAGCCTGACATCAGCCAACCGTGAGTCAGAATGATGCGACATCACTGCAGAGTGCAACAGTCCCCGCCCCCTTTTTTAGCAGCAAGAATTTTTTTTTTTTTTGGAAACACAACATGTATTTGAAAACCTGAACACAAGATACATTTTTACTTCCGGACCTGACTGTTGCACTCTTAATACTTCACAAACACACAGAAGGAAGATGAAAAGAATTAGAATGGAAAAAAAACTCACTTCTGACAAGAAGAGATCCCAGAGCGACAACAAAGAACACAAGAGGAGTTTAAGCCTCCATCTGACCAGCTGCTGCTCCTCTTCAACACCACACACACACACACACACACACACACAGGAAGACGAAGATGATGCACATTACATACACACACACACTACAATGACACGACTCAAGATTACAGGCTCTTCCAGCTCTTTTCTCTCGTCTTCCCCCACGCTTTTACAGCTTTGACACATAATCAATACTTTACATTGGCACTTCCATTAGCTGCTGCGGACTCAACACACACGCAGAGATATTCCTTCTTTACAACCGGCCGAAGAAGCTTGTATTGCTGTATATGAGCAGTTCCCAAGAGCCTCTCTGTCTCTGTGTCTCTGTTGTTTTAAAGCTCTGGCGGCCAGCGTGAGCTTATATAAACATGCTTAGAAACAAACGGAGCTGTTCTTCTGTATTCCAGCTGGGAAACAGATGGACGACATTTAACAGTATAACAAAAAATCATCACTGAAATAATGGATAAATACAGGAATGGGCAGCAGTATGCTGTTTTTTTTTTTTCTTCCTCGAAGATGTAAATGAAAAAGAGTATTTATAAAATACTTTAAGTTTAAGTACTTCAAAATTGCATGTTTAATTTAACGTGTTGCTTGCTTTCTTTGTCTTTATAAATCATTTGCAGCAAAAAAAATTATATATACATATACAATATATACTATAAATATAAATATAATTTACTTTTATTAGCATTATTAATTAACTATTTATTTTTCATTTTAACAGCTAATTAAAATATATACCATAACCTACAATATTATTACATTATAAAATATTATACAATATAATACAGTATAATACAAAATAATAAATATACAGCAATAAATATTTACTTTTATTAGCATTAATAATTAACTAATAATTAATTAATTTAGTAATTTTTTATTGTAACAGTTAATTAAAATAACAACTTATACTATTATATTAAATAATATCATACAATACAATGCAATGCAAAAATAATATCTAGTTATATTACAAAAGTTATATTATATTGTAATATAGTTGTTAGTCATTTAGTTATTACTTATAACTATTATAAGCATTAATAATTAACTATTTACTTTTTTATTTTAGCAGCTAATATATATATTAATATATATAATTATCAATTTATCAATTTGATTATTAATAATATAACAATATATTATTATATCAATATATACACATACACACATATATTCTTAATTTTCACATAAATAAAACAGTTTAATGTTATAATATAAAATATTCAATATAATACAATGATATATATATATATATATATATATATATATATATTTTTTTTTTTTTTTTTTTCTTTTTTTTCTTCCACAAAGTTAAAATAATTAAAAACAGTTTTTGCTATGGCACCCAAACTGGTACCAAGAACCATTCAATTTTACTAGTATAGTATTATGTTGTATATGGTTGTTTATGGTTTTCAATCATTATAATTACAATTTACAGCATTAATATATAATATAGTGTGTGTATATTGACTATTTTACAAATAAGGCTTATCCAGTCAGAATTAAGAGTCAGAATGAAGCATTTTATAATTTAGTTTCTGGCTCACATCCATCAAGCTCCAAACAAAAAAAACCCAAAAAAACAAAGAACTGAATCTAGAACAAATTTGAACAGGCATTATCGTATTTTTATATAATTTTTTGTTGAATTTAAGCAACAATGACTATATTGTGATACACACACACACTGTGATCTAAAATGACTAATCTCACTCAAAAGATCTTAATCACACAGACAAACCCTCGACTAATTAAACAACACAAAAGAAATGGAAAGAGATGCATTGTTAAAATGCATGACATGCGATTCCCCTGAGACAAGTCATTAAGTTACGTATGCGTGCATAGTGTGTGTGTGTGTGTGTGTAGCGGTGTATCCCTGTTGGCTGCTCCATCTGTCCTTCAGCAGAGGGCAGTGAGAGGAGAAGCGCCGCATCGAACACCAGACAAATATAGCTCATATGCGCACCGAACACGCAAGTCAGGTATCTTCAACCACAAACAGGCATCAGAAAGCATTTATAAAATAATTCGTACAACAAATACACACACAGCAAGAAGGGAAAAAAGAGAGAAACGCGAAACGCGACAAGCATGAACACTACACTGCAGTGGATTACTCACAGCCGACGGCGCTGCCATGCATGATCCTCCTTCAGCAGAGAAACAGCTGAACGCAGCCGGCCGAGAGGGAGAGAAAGAGAGCGAGCGAGATGCAGATCGTCTGAGTGGGCGGTGGTAGAGCTGCGACTGCTCACGTCACACTTTTCATGAATGAAAGGGCCGGGTGACGCAGGCACGATGCAGTGAGCCTGATCACACACACACACACACACACACAGAAAATGCGGAAGCGGAACAGACAAGGGAATGATTTCAAAACACTAATGCATGCGGCACTTGTGCGGTGTCCTAAATCAAAGAGGTCACATTGTGTATTTGTTTATTTGTTAGAAAGTCAACATTTTTGTGGTTTTAATCCAGTATCTTTGAGCTCAACATCTTTATGCTAGTATATTTGTAAAAGTCAGCTGACTTGCAATCTTTCTTACCCACAAAAACGGAGAAAGAACGCTGATGACATCATCGTGCACTTTGGGGCATATTCAAATTTTTGTCCAATCAAACGCTCTCTAGAATGAGAATGACCCTCACAAAGGTCAGCTTTTAAATACAAAAGAAGCTCTTCAGTAAGTCCAGTATCAACTTTACATATGTAATCCTGGACCACAAAACCAGTCGTAAGTAGCACGGGTATTTGTAGCAAGAGCAAACAGTACATTGTATGGGTCAAAATTATCAAATTTTCTTTTATGCCAAAAATCATTAGGATATTAAATAAAGATCATGTTTAATGAAGATATTTAGTAAATGTCCAACTGTAAATATATCAAAACTTAATTTTTTATTAGTAATATGCACTGCTAAAAACTTTATTTGGACAACTTTAAAGACAATTTTCTCAATATTTTGAATTTTTATACCCTCAGATTACACATTTTCAAATAGTTGTATCTTGGCCAAATAATGTCCTGTCCTAACAAACCTAAATCTAACCTGTCCTAAATCTCAATTTAAAAAAAAAAAAAAAAAAAAAAAAAAAAAAATATTGACCCTTACGACTGATTTTGGGGTCCAAGGTCACATATATTCAATTAAGAAAACAATAAATGTAGTATTAAAATCTCAAATATTAAAAAAAATAATAATAATACTTTTTGTTGCTATACAATTATTTATCTTATTTTTTTTTTTTTTATTAATTTAATGTTAATTACCTTTTGTTTTTATATGCTACATATTGTCTCCCTTTTACTATAATAGAATGCTGTTTATTGTTGTCCAACCATTTATGCTCGCTGCTTTAGTACTATACTAAATTTGTAAAAGTAAAGAAAGAATAATGATAAACAATTAAAAAAAAACAATAATAAAAAAATTAACTTTTTCTTTTTTTTAAAGCAACATTTGGTAAGTCCAAAAATAATCTAATTTTTATTATAACAAAATACAAATTTAAAATACTACATTTAAAAAAAATGAAAAAAGTTTTTATTTGTAATTATCCTTATTACAATTTTTATTTTTTAATTTAAAAGAAAAAACGTTTTATTTGTTATATTTTTTTCCACAGTTTAAATAATTGTTGAAAAGTTTATTAATATTATTTATGTAAAATATAAGTATTTTATAAAATATAAATAAAAAAAATATATATGTAACTGAATAGAATATATATTTATAATGTTATTTACTATTTTTCTATTATTATATTTAAAAACGAACTCATTCACTTTATTTATTATTTTATAGTTTTTAATAATTCCAACCGTTTTTATTAATATTGAAATTGGCAGTGAGAACCATGAAATTGCACTGTAAAGCACACAAAATAAAGAAACAGCCACAATTGAATTATATGTAAACAGGCACAGGTCACTTGCAAAACAACCAACTGAAAACACAACTCTGTTTCTCGTATTTTCATTTTGGTGGCTTAATGAGAGGAATATTACATTTATTCCTCACATATATTTCCAAAATATTGCCAAAGGTATTTTTGAAGGGGGAGAAAAGTATTAAGTGTTCAATACGAAAAGCAATGCAAAAATCATGGGTTCGATTCCTACGGTACACATGAACTAATTTAAAAAAAAACAAAATGCATAGCTTAAATGTAATGCAAGTTGCTTTGGATAAATCTGTTCAATTCAAAAACATTAAAGTAAATTCAAAGTTTTCACTGAGGTAAAAGAGTCTTTAGTTGAATCAGTCATCAGTGACGGTCACATGACCATACTTATAAATCACATTGAAAAAACAGAAAAAGTATGTCCAGACAGCTGGTGAATAACTGGCATTTTATTTGCCCACCGAAGCCAATTTTTACTCGCATTTGGTGCTTGGCGAGTGTGTATGTGTGAACATATGTTTGTGCTGGAGTGTGTGTGCGTGTCTGCACGCATTCAGCATGTGACTAAATGAATCCTGTTGTGTATTTGTGTGATATTTTTAACTAAATCCAGAGCATATTAACACATTAAGACTCTTTCAAACATAACTCTCCATCCTGACGTCAGTGTCAACCCAAATTCTGTATCGGCAGACGGTGCTGTAAAACGCATATTTGGCCTATTTAGCAGCGGTTTCGGTCAGAAGGAGCTGCGAACGCCAAATGCCACGAATAACACAGATGGCAGATTGATGTCGGGCTCAGTGAATGAACACAGGTCACGCAGACGCCGCGTGTTTAGCACTTTCCCAACACGTCCTCCTGAACATCACTGACGGGAGACAAACGACAGCGTCTCACTCTCACCTTAATAAAACGCTTTTTACAAGTCACAAACCTTGATGCAATGTTCAGCCAGTCAATGCAAACAGATCAGTTGATGTAAAACTGGATTTATGGAAATACAGATCCAGACCAACATGGTAAAATAGATGCGATTGTGACATTTTATTATTTATTATGCAACATCGTTCATTCATGTCATTTACTTTAGTACTACACTAAATTTAAACAAATGAAAAATAATAATAAAAAAAAATAAAATAAAATAATAATAATAATAACAATAATAATATAAAACTTGTTTATTATTATTATTATTATTATTTTTTTTTATTTTTTTTTTTAACAAAATATTTATTAAAAACATTTGGCAACAGGCCAAAAATTTCCCTCTCTTTTCCTACATTCAATTTTTTTTAAAAAATACAACATTACAAAAAAATTAATGAAATAAAAAAAATTGTTTATTATGATTATTCTTATTACTAAAATGTTATTTTTTATATATTAATGTTAAAAAGCCAACATATGGTAAAAAGCCAAATGTTGTCTTACTTTCACTATAAAAAAAAATTAAATTAAGTTTCTGTACATCCATTTATGCATTTTACTTTAGTACTACACTAACTAACTAACTAACTAACTAACTAACTAACTAACTAACTAAACAAATTAATGTTAAATACAACTTTTTCATTAATTTTTTTATTAAAAAACATTTGATAACAGGTCAAAACTATTTTTTCTCTCTTTTACTACAAAAATGAATTAATTTGAAATTTAAAAAATATATTATAATTATTCTTATTTATTACTTATATTTTTTTTTTTATATACTAATGTTAAAAAGCCAACATATGGTAAAAAGTTTCACGAAACTTAAATAAATAAATAAATAAATAAATAAAATAAAAACCTTTTTTTTTTGTTCACATTTGGCAACAGGTCAATAATAATAAAATTCTGTTTCTGTCCATCCATTTATATAACTGAATTTAGTACCACACTACATTTAAAAAAAAAAATTAATAATTAAAATTAAATTAAAAAAAGAATATTAATATGTTATATTAATTAACTTTTAATGTATTTATTTAGAAAAAAAATAAATAAATTGGCAACAGGTCAAAAACGCTTTTTTCTCCCCTCGCTTTTACTAAAAAAAACAAAACAAACAAACAAAAAAAAGCTAATTTAAAATATAAAATAAAAAAATAATAATAATAAAAATTATGGTTTATTATAATTACTCTTATTTATTATTAAAATTGTATTAAAAGCCAACATATGGTAAAAATGTTCTTACTTTTACTATAACAAAATTCTGTTTACAACTCAGTCACAAACTTTGGTGCAACATTAGGTCTGTTACTGCAAAAGTCATCCATTTGTGTCATTTACTTTAATTTTTTAAATTAATAAAATAAACTAATATTAACAAAACCAAAAAACTTCAATGTATTTATTTTTACAAAAAAAACTAATATTCGGTAAAGTGTTGCATTTACTATAATAAAATGCTCTACTAAAAATAAATAAATAAATAAATAAAAATGATTTTTTTTAATGATTTATTTATTTATAAAAATATATTTTTTTAATTAGGTAATCAAAAAAAAAACATAACATAAAAAGCCAAACACTCCTACTTTTACCATAATGAAACACTGTTTACAACTCAGGAGTCAAAAGCTCTAGTGCAGTTTGGCTATTAGATAAACAGAATAAGCTTCTGCATTTGTTTTCAGTCCAAATTACAACCTAATAACACAGTTATGACATGATTATAAGACATTAAATAACACAGACATACAAAAAGCATCTTTGGCAGGTAAAACTTACCTACCCACCGGTTAACCAGCATGCATGTGCTCTAAACTGAAACAATCTACCCAGTTAGTGCTTAACCACAACATAGAAGTAGCAGAACAACAGAAACTTCCACTTACTGAAGCCTTTCCTTTCATTGACCTTAACCTGTGCTACAGCAAAGCATGCTGGGTACACAAAAACTCCCAGCATGCCAGGAAAACATAAACTGAGCACAACCACAAACCAGCTTGTAAATTTTCTGAGGTGGAAACTAGAATACATATACACTCAAAGATACATTTTTGATGCTTGTTCAATTTTGTTAATTAGCTATCGCAATGCAAATCTTGAACATTGTGAGCTATTGTGAACTATTTCATTGCGTGGAATTAAATTTGTTAAACAGAAGTTAATAAGTAGTAATTAACTCTTGCATTAACACTATGTGATCAGTTGCTGACTGTTAGATGCAAGTGATCAATAATTTTCTTTAAAATCAATGAAATAAATAAAATATTTTGTGAAATAAAATATTAAATAAAATATTATCAACTTTTTAATTTAATTTATTTTAAATTTTTTAATGTTATATTTTTATTTTAAATTTTTTTTAATATTATTTCATGTTGCATTTTTATTTATTAAACCCAACATATGATAAAAGTATTAAAAAAAAGTAAAGTATAAATGCACAATTTTATACAAAATCCATTAAAAACATGTAAAAATTGTATTAAGAACTAGCATGCAGTTTTAAAAAATAAATCACTAAATAATTTCAAATTATAATTTCAATCTCTAATTTTAAAGACCAAAATAGCATTTTCTTGTACAACATACTCCAAATATTATTGAAAAATAAATTTTATACAGTATCATATCACATAAACCAACTAAAAAAAGTTGCACAAAACTAAGAAAAATCCATTAAAATTAAGCTTTTCTTTTTAAAGGTTTTTTTTGCACATTTTTTGGAGTGCATGGCATATTCTGCACATTAATAATAATAATAATAATAATAATAAATAAAATATAAATAATAAAATAAATATAATTATTATAATAATTATGTAATAAGAATAATATTTTTTAGTTCATTTCTTATTTTTTATTTTATTTCATTTCACTTCATTGCCAACATATGGTGAAATGCAGTTTCTTTATTTTTTTGAGTGTATACCATATCCTGCACATTAATAATAATCAAGCTTACAGTTTGTACCTCCAGAGAAGTTGACGCTCATTTCCCGAGATGCTTCTACCGCCGACCGCAATGTATCTCTTCTTCTCTTTGCACCTGTAAATAATAAATACAGATAAGTCAGAGTTCAGAGGTCACAAGGTCAGTAATCAGACTCGGATCGCACTTTCCGAAGGAAAAAGCAAAAGCTGAGCCAGAGTGAGCGTGAGAGAATTTCTGAAAGTGTTAACATGCCAATTTGAGCGTCTGGAGGGGAATCCCAGCCTCAAATATGGGTTAATGGTTAGCAGAGACACAAATACCATGAATGCCATCCAAACTATAATACAAAAACACACTGGAGTTCCCCAAACACACAAGCATTCAAACACACAGAGTCTCTCCAGCACAGTCGCTTATTTATTTAGAGGGGAACGTGTGAAAATCTCCTCCGTTACCGCAAAACCATTTAAAAATTCAGCAAGGCTCCAAATCCCTCTTCCAAAACAAGACGGACGAGATGCATTCCAGCAAATTAGGAAACAATCTGAGAAATGTTTCGCATGGCTCATGATGAGCAGGGTTAAAGAGACGGACAATGTGGCCTGTTAAAGATTAAATTCTGAAAAAAGAAGAAGAAGAAAAAACACACAAATAAAATAAAATATTACACAAAAATAAATTAAATTATTAAAACAATAAAGTAAAATAAAATATTAAATACAATAATAAAATATTAGTAAACAATTCAGTAAAATAAAATAAAATAATAAAATACTGCGGAAATAATAAAAGTAAATTATTAAAACAAAGCAAAACAAAATATAAAATTGTAAAATATTAGTACAACAATACAGTAAGATAAAATGCTAAATAAAATAATAAAATATTATTAAAACAATAAAGCGAATTCAAATACTACATAAAATTAAGTTACCACAAGAAAAATAAAATAAATCAAATAATAAAATATTGCAGAAATAATAAAAGTAAATCACTAAAACAAAAGAAAAAAAAAACATTAAATAAAATTGTAAAATATTAGCACTATACAGTAAAATAAAATACTAAATAAAATAAAATAAAATGACTAAAACAAGTAAAATAAAATACCAAAAAAAATAATGAAATATTCCCAAAAAAATAAAGTAAACTACTAAAACAATAAGGTAAAATAAAATATTAATTAAAATAATAAAATATTAGCAAAACAACACAGTAAATAAAAAATAAAATAAAACACACTATTAGTAAAACAATAAAGTACAATAAAACATTAGTAAAAAGATAAATTACAAACAACACAATAAAATATTAAATAGAATTATAAAATATTACTGAAACAATTATTAAAATACAGAAAAATAAAATCTTAAATAAAATAACACTATATTACTATAACAATACCATAAAATAAAATACTAAATAAAATAATAAAATATTGATAAAACAATAAATGAAAATAAAATATTACCAAAACAATACGGTAAAAAAAAAAACTCACATTACTACTGTAACTTAAAGTAAATGATTAAAACAATACAGTACAATAAAATACTAAGCAAACTAATACTATGTTATTAAAACAAAGTAAAATGAAATGATAAATAAAATAAAATACTAATAATATAGAATAAAATAAAATTAACACAAAGTAAAATAAAATATTAGTAAAACTATGAAGCAAAATGCAATACAATAAAAAGATACAATAATAGATGTCCTCTACCACTATGTACTTGTGTAAAAAAATGATTAGGATGAGTATACACATGTACAAAATATGTGCAATGTATCAAACTATTAATTTAAATGCAAGTACATAAGAACACTTTATATAAAGTGGGTCCCAGTGAAATATTTACAATTTCCTTGTTCTAATTTTGTTGCCACTATAATACTGAGATTTGATATTACAATGACTGTTAAGGAAGGAGTGAGATTTGCTCTTGACATTATGATCTGTGTGTTTTCTCTTCACACAAACCGGCCTGTTTAACAGAGGTTCAGGTGGTGAACGGATGGAAATAAAAGGGGAATATTTGGTGGGTGTCGGGACACTAATGGGATCAACTAATGAACAGCTGCTCACGCCCGGATCATTAAACATCAGACCTCTGCTGTGTGTGTCTGTGCTCATGAAAGAGGGGGATGCTGCATGTCAAATGAGTCCCACCTCCTCAAACACACCCCCGGGCGTCCCGTCCTGTCCCATACGCCTCACATGGGGACAAAGACCCATCTCATTAACACCCCATTCTGCCCAATTAAAGCGTGACAGCTCATGAAAACGACACGCTTCATGCACGACTGAGGCCAGACTCACATATTATCAGTGGAATTGTAAATGAAGATTACAAACATTTTGTTAAATAAAAAAAAAAAAAACAAAGGATCAGCCGCTGCGATACAGACTCTCGCTCACATCTGAACAAATGCCTTATGTCAAAATCTTAAAAAAAAAACGGAATTAAAAAATTATGTTTAGGTTAAAGGAAATAAAATAGATTCTCGTTTTAGGACAATTATGATTTTTTTTGCAGTGTGACATTTTTAAGTACATTATTTTGATATTTTAAGCTAAATTGGTGAAATAAATAAATGTAAAAAATAATTAAAAAAATATTACATTTTTTTAAAATAAAATAATAATATATTACTAAAAGTAAGATAAAATATTAAATACAATAATAATAAGATTTTAATAAAATAAAATAGTAAAACAATACAGTTAAATGAAATTAAATAAAATAAATTATAAATGAAAAAAAAATCTATAAATAAATATAACTAAAAGTAAAATAAAATATTAAATAAACAAAATATATAAATAAAACAATAGGGCAAATTAAAATACAAAATATTTATTTGTTCTAATTTTGTTGTCAATATAACATTCAATATCACTGTCATGTTGCACCCCAAAGTCTAAAGAAATCAAAAATATATTTACTCATTTTAAGACAATTAGGATTTTTACTTTATTACTTTTTTACTGTATTTGCTTTTAAAGCTAAATCTCTCTCATTACTGTTAAGCAATAAATAAATAAATAAAATATATTTCAATAATGCAACAAACAATTTATTTAGAATTTTTTTTTATTAAAATAAAAACTAATTTTAAAAAGCACTGCAGTAACAAGAATTAAGGAGGAAAATGTGTAAATAAATAAATAAATAAATAAACAAACAGATACATATTAATATACAATTACATACAATTAAAAGTAATACATAGGAAATCATTTTCCTGTACATTTATAAGAAACTTTCACACATTTATTTTTGCAAGAATTTCGCATGTTCATCAAGTTTCATGTGAACTATGTAAAAATATCCTTCAGTTTCCTCCAAAACTATTCTGACACAAAACACAGTTTTATATCCCTGTCATTCACAGCTCTGCTAATCATAGCTCCTGTTCATAAATTAATCATGAACCTTATGTTAATGCCTTCATAAACGCATGCATAACTACTTCTGAGGATTCACTAATGATGCTGGTAGAAGAGGCTTAATTGTGATTTTCTAATAATACGAGATGAAGTCAGTTACTCATAATTTAACAGTCCGCGCTTCATTAGTTTGCCTCTGACAAACAAAATAACACAAAATAACAGCAGCCACACCAAACGCAACTGAAAATATCAGCAGAACCCCACAAAGCAAAGACTTCACAAACAGAAGAATAAATAAAACCACATATTCTAAGAACAAAATCCACTTTCTACCAATTACAGTATGCAGAAAGTAAATACTAAATAAAATAATAAATATAAAATAATAAAACCAAATATTTTAAAAAAACAGTCAAATCAAATTGGAAGAAATTATAAAATTACTGAAACAATAAAACAAATAAAAAATTAAATAAAATATTACAAAAAAAAAAAAAACCTAAATAATATAATACAATACTTTAAAGACAATAAAATAAAATTAAATAAACAAAAAAGATGTTAACAAAATACAGTGCAAAAAGGGGAATAAATACAATACAAAAAAAAAAATTGTGCATTGGTACATCTGCCAAATTTTTTGACAATAAATCTGATGACAGACTGCAATTTCACTGTAAAATAAAATACACAAGTCAAATAAAATTGTAATAAAATAATAAAAATACTAAAACGATAACAAAACAAAATATTAAATAATAAAATATTACAAAAAGTAAAATAAAATACTAAATAATATAATATAATTTAAAGAAAAAAAAATTGAATGATAAAAATAAGATGTTAACAAAATGCAGTGCAAAAAGGGGAATAAAAACAATACAAAAAATAAAACAAAATAAAATAAAATTTTATGCATTGGTATATCTGCCAAAATTTGACAATAAATCTGATGACAGATGGCAATTTCACAACAAAATAAAATAAAGTAAAATAAAAAGTAACATTTCACCAAAAAGTAAAATAAAATATTACATTATATAATTCAATACTTAAAAGACACCAAAATAAAAATAAATAATCAAAATAAGATGTTAACAAAATACAGTGCAAAAAGGGGAATACAAACAAAATAAAAAAAATAAAAACTGAAAAAATAAATAAATCAAATCAAATCAAATCAAAACATTTTATGCATTGGTACATCTGGCAAAATTTTTTGACAATAAATCTGATGACAGACGGCAATTTCAGCATAATAAAATGTTACACTGGCATTTTTGCATAAACTACGGTTATACTGGTTTTAAAAAATTGAACTAAAACGTACTAAATTATTAAAATAGTAAAATTAAATATTACAATTAAATTAAATTAAATACTACTAAAACAATATAGTAAAATAAAATACTAAAATAAAATATAAAATATTACTAAAAATTAAAAAATGTTACTAAAATGATTTTTTTTAATATTAGCATTTGGTGACAAATGGCTAATACAAGTTACCACCGTTTCACTTTTACTTATAATTTGTTTTAATAAAATATTACTAAAGCATCTACTAAATTGCTAAAACAGTAAAGTAAAATAAAATAAAAATAAGAAGGAATAAAACAAAATGGTAAAAAAAAAAAAAAAAAAAGTTCGATAAAATAATATAATACTAATAAAATAAGTTCTAAAGAAAAGAAAATATAAAAATAAAAAAAAAATTTTTTACATTACTATTTGATGATAGATGGCTAAACAAGTCACCACAGATTCACCATAGTAAAAACAACCATAGTTTAAAAAAACAACAGTATTTTAACAAACTATGGTGGTATTTGTTTGCAAAGGTTATCAAGCTCTCAGATTGTGTATTTAAAACATATCATAGATTAATAACTATACAACAATAAAACACAACAGTATATGTGAACTCTAGAATGCATACAATGTCAAAGCATTGCTGAACATTGACTAAACCAACTGCATCCACATCGAGGAGTGTCAGGCATGTTTACTTAGCAAGCTAGTCCTGTTTGACACATCCGAGCACATTCCAAAGTTCATGCCATCCGATCGCATACTCAGCACAATCAATAAAACAGACTTCTGAACATCTGAAGATATTCAGATGAGAAACAAAATGGGCTTATCTCGTTTATTTCTCCCAAACTAATCTGCAATTAAACTGAGGTGTTCCTCTGCCATAAAACCAGGGTTAGTCAAGGTCTAGACCTAAAAGAAACCCAAACGGCCTCTGATTTAAACTTCAGGAGATAAATTAGTCATAATTCACATGCATACTAACTCCGAGGCTCTTTGTTAAGGACAAACATACAGTCTGAAATCCATCTGAAGCCTCTCTGGGCTGTAAAGGATCCAGCGCTGCTTCGGCTCCGTTACAATCTCTCATTAATTATTGAGACGTGTCGGAACACACACGCTGACAGCTCTTGTGTCCTTAACATGAATAAGAGAAATGTTTTGAAGATGGGACTGAATTCAGCCTGTTCCAGTAAACCAACAACTCACAGACACACCAATCACTGCGGAAACATATTACACAGAATTATGAAGCAGTATATGGGGTTAGAATCGTTGCATAATTCCAAATAAATACATTATGATCCACAAATAAATGTAAAGCGATTGACAAAAACAAAGCATATTCACAAA
>JAHKKF010378415.1:0-10380 GCA_019740295.1 Labeo calbasu | reverse complement strand
AGAGCTCATCTGCATTTAAAGCAGCCTCGACCAGAATGAGATGATTTTTGCAGAGCTGATTTTGTCAAGGTAAAAAGGGTGTTTTATACAACCATTGAACATTTTTAACGAAAATATATTATAGACTTTTTATTAAGACCCTAAAGAATCATATCAACTTGTGGAAAATGGGCATCTGATGACCCCTTTAATTAAAAACACTAAAGGGATGTAAATGTACAGAAATATAAATTACATGTTACTATATGTTTAAATCAACTTCCTTATTATTTAATTATCTGCAGATCTACAAGAGAGTCACTTTCATTGATTTCTGTTTGTAAGCAGTTTTCTTCATTTTCATTGATTCATCTCGTCTTCTCTGCATTTGTTCATTCCGCAGTAAGGTAAAGTTTTCCCAGACCAGCTTGAAGATAACTCAGAGCATCTTTATTGGCTTCTTCAGCTTCAGCATTTCTCCTCATTTCCTCCAGCTCACGGACCCAGTTTTCTTTCCCAGCCTCCCTCACTCTGGGGATGAAGAAGTCGAGATGCTGAAGAGTGAAGGCAGAGTCCGGCTTTAATGCGATCTGAGACAGATGCTTGATGTTCTTGTAAGCATCAGACAGAAGAACTGTCTTTTGGTCCTCAATCTCCTGCAGGTCCATGTCAAGATGATCCATTACGGCTGAAAACCTCTTGTACTGTTCTTGAGCTTTTTCATATTCCTTTTTAAAACTGTCATAATCAAGAATCATGCTCGTATTTCTGATGACATATTTTTTGTTGTCTTTGACGTGTTTGCTGTGATGACACTTCCCTGTGCACACGGTGCAGCGGCCATCTTTCATGACTTCACATTTGCTGGGACCAGAAGCCCACCAGCAGTCAAACTCATGGCAGTTTTCCTCACAGACGGTGCAGGTCACCGCCTTCCTGTGCTTCCATGATTTGCTCTCGATGGGCACCTTCATTTTAACAGGCTTTTTGACTTTAATACTAAAGTTTTTACGCCTATCAATATTTTCCCTGTTTAGTCTCATGACCTCCTGAATCTCAAGTTTTTCAGCCTTCCTCAGCTCTTTCTCTTGGACTCGCATCTGTAAGTTGCAGATGTACGCCTCAAAGCGAATGCGCTCAATCAGGACATGTGAAGTCAACTCCAAACAACCTCTGTTCTTTTTGTCCAAAGACTGAAAGAAATGCATCATGCCATCCATGCTGTCCTCCCAGGCGTTTCTTTGAGCACGAATGTAACGTCTCTCCGTCTGACGGGCTTCATCCTGCCGATTGTTGAATAAGAAATAAACACGTTGGTCACTTTTGTCACGTCTGCAGGGGATTTTAGCTTTATTAATGGCGCTGAGGACATTTTTGGGCGGCAGACCATCAGAGTGTGTGATTAAAAACACAATGTTGTTCACAATGTCTTTACCAAACAAAGACAGAATTGAACTGATAATGTAATGCTGTCTGTCTGAGAGACGATTCTTAGACGCTTGAGTCACAAAACACACGGCGTCAACTTCACAAACGCCATCTTTGCTCTGAAACAGACTGGCTAAATTCTCAGCAACTTCCAGATCTTTGTCCAGTCCTCTAGTGTCTCCGTAGCCTGGAGTATCGATGATGGTGAGCGATACGGGACTCTTTACAGAAAAGACCTCATACATGGTGATTTCAGAGGTTTGTGAGTCTGATTGATCTCCGGTTGCTTCGTCTGTGATTTCATACCATATTTCATCCTCAAACTTCACATCCAGTAGGTAGTTGACCATGGTGTTGATGAGAGTCGTCTTACCGACACCGGTCTCTCCCACCAGAAGAGCAATTCTGTTTGGTTTACTGGTGTCTTTTATCCCAAAAGTCCATTTTCTGATTTTCCCATATTCATCAAGCACTTCTCTCACTGTGTGTAAACGAAATCGTTTTGGAGGTCCCCGATCAATCAGAGCTGATCTGCCTGGTGAAATGCCCGGCAGTCTGTAAAATACGGAAGGATATATTTGTGTTGCAAGAATCTAAGACCTGAAATACCCATGAAGTCATCGAAACCATCTAAATGCCGTTTATTTAGAAACCTGTCTTATGCTCAGATGTTTTATATCATTTAAAATCCAAAGTATACTTTGATTTTGATGGAAACACTTGATAAAACACACTTTATGTAAACGTCATCATCACCATAGTATGTGTAAAAGCCATTTTTTAACTGCATAACTACATGCATTTTTTTCCCAGTGCAGTGGAATGGAAAACAGTGCATCTCAAAACATGAAGCACATGAATTTTGAGACTCACCTGAAACTCATGGTGATTGATAGAATGAACGTGTTCACCTCACGACAGACCTTAAGCGTCACTTTCCAGGCTGCCTACAACAAAACAAATTATTAGGCCTAATTCATGTAAAACACTATACAAACACTAAAACATTATTCTTCATTATGAGTTATTCTTTATAATACTTTTATTGTTACTAGTACTTATATTCATATCACTGTCATATATTACGCATATATTTGGGATTATTAATTTGTTCTTTTTTGTTTTTGTATGTATTCTATTTATACTTATATTTAATAGACATAGTATATTTTTCTTTGTTCTAGCATATAAAGGGTACAATTTGTTACGATAAAAGTACTGTTTTATGTTCTCTGAATTTACCTTTCGTGGTACTAAATGTTCTTTCCAAGAGCTGGTATTTGCAAAAGCGAAATTTATAGATTGCTAACTCTGCTATTTCTGCTTGAAGGGTGTAAAGCCACAATACAAATCTCTATATTTGATCCTGATGCACATCACGGGGTCATGTCAACGTGACCTAGCCCTGAACTGTAATTAAAATTGGTACATAATGGATAAATTCGCCTGCCATTCTTCATCTGGTGATGTTGTAGGAGGATGTCAATCACAAAACTGGAATCCAGTTCCAGGACCAAAATGACCTTTTAGTCAGATAACTGGACTGCAAATAAATACTTAACACGCAGTATTATTAGGTTTCAGTCTACAGCATTTTATCTTTAGCCTCATCTAAATGTCTAGTTACACTTGTGAGGCACTGTGGGAACATATATGCTTTTAATATTTCCTGTCTTTATTCTTTTTATACTGTGCAACATATAATCATAGTTCTATATGCAAGGCTGAACTACCTACTCTGTCACCTGATTAGTAAGTGATGTTGAAGTAAGTGTTGAGTGTTACCCATCATTAAACAACTACTAGTTTAAGATGCGAGCTATAACATGCAACACAGAAGATCAGCAGTTACAGAGAAGAGAAAAGCAAAGTTGACTGCAAGAAAACTTATTAAAAAACAAAGCTCAAATAATTTAACAGAAGAGAGAAAGAACAGAAGTGATATATTCAGAAGTAACAGATAAGAGAGAGAATACAGACGTGTTCATTTACTGTAGTGGAACTGAAGAGGGCTGTAGGAAAATCTGGAGCAACAGCACCAGGAAAGGATGAAATATGCTATGAAATGTTAAAGCGCCCAGATGTATGAGCTTTGGGTAAGTTGTTTTTGTATAATAAAGTGTGGAGAAAAGGAAGAGCTGCTGAACACAGGAGGACTATTTAGCCTGGATGGACTGATCTCTCACTCTAATGACTGATTACAGAATATCTTGGAGGTTTCATTTGCTCTGGTTTACTCCCGATCTACATTAGTTGAAAGCGAAAGGTCGTCAACTGGCTTGTTTACATGCAAAAGTCAGGTTTAATTGTACACAAGGAAACGTACGATCACCATAATAGATCGTATATACCGCTAAAACAAATCATTATGCTAATTTAATAAATTATGGTGGTGGAAATACAAGAATATTATTCTCCACAGTGAATAATATTTTGAGATCACCTGATGCCTTTTTAATCGCATTGAAATTCTACTACCATGTGTGATACTTTTATGACTGACTTGAAGGATAAAATTGATACCATTTATAATTCTTTGATGACTCACAATAGCGGGCCATGTAGTAAATGTTTTTCTTTACAAGCTGAATCCTCTTTAACAGCTTTGTACAGTTTCTGTTTGCCTACGGCTGATGAAAAAGCTGAGTGTGTCCTAAAATCTAAATCTTCTACTTGTCAGTCTGATCCTATTCCTACACATCTGGTTAAGTTCTGTCTTTAATCCTTGTTACCTTTGATTACCCAAATCATACATTCTTCCCTTAAAGTAGCAGCCATAACTCCTATACAGGAAACCTGGCGCAGATCATAATTACCTAGAAAAATCATTGCTCGACAGGTACATGCTCATCTAATAGAGAACAACTTATCTGAGCGATTTCAATCCACCCATCATCCATACCACAATACAGAGACTGTACTTAGTCACAAAGGACTTGTTAATGTCTGCGGATTCTGGAGTTTTATCATTTCTCATTCTTCTCTATGTAAGTGCAGCTTTTGACACAATTTCACATAGTATCTTGTTGAAGAGGTTGATTTCCATTGGAATCACTGGTACTCCTCTTAACTGGTTAACATCGTATTTATCAGGTCAGTCTCAAGTTTCAAATCACAGATATCTCAGATTACCAGTGGTGTGCCTCAGGGCTCAGTTTAGGCCCTCTTCTGTTTATTATTTATCTATTGCCTTTAGGTCAAGTCTTCTGTAAATTTGGTATCAATTTTCATTGTTATGCTGATGACACCCAGCTCTATATGTCTTCAAAGTAGGGCTGGGAATCGATTCCAAAAAGAACTGATTCCTCGATTCCGAGGCGTCGGGAATGAAGAGTCGATTCCAAAGGTTGGAATCAATCCCATCAATGGGAATCGACTCTCCATTCATAGCCGTTTTCAGTTCAACAAAGCTCATCTATGGGCGCCTCTCAAACGAACGGCTGCATATCTCGGCTGTTATCATCAAACGTTGCTGAATATCGATTCATGAAAATCAACTGAATGAAAAGAGTCAATACTGAGACCTTTATATTCTACAGTCATGGTGAAATTAGGTTCCTCCACTCTATAAAAAAAATAAGAATCAATTCCAGAACCAGGAATTGGAATCAGACTCGATTCCAAAATTTTCGGAATCGAACAGCCCTACTTCAAAGCCTAATTCAACTTTATCGCCTTCTCTTTTGCTTTGTTTATCTGAAATTAAATAATGAAAATGAACCTTCCCCGGAACGTTTTTGTAATAACCTACGAACCCAAAGATATACTAGTGGTAACTTGGGATGAAGAATGACACAGAAGACCGAACAGCAGTACGGTCGTTTTTACTGATCGATTATTGTGCATACAGGACAAACAACACAGTGCCACTGCACAGCAGTACACACAACGTTCTTCTGCCAAACAGGCGTCTTTACAACAACTGCCACCCCTAGTGGTCAACAACAGGAAGTGGGAGGATCATGCTTAGTCTACTACAATACTGAACATATAAAATACAAACTTTCCAATCAAAATGCTGGAGATGTTTTGTTTGGTGAGCAAACAAAAAAAAAAAATTTCTAATGCTAAATGTTTTTTTTTTTTTTAATAGCCATAAAACACATTTTGCAGAATGACATGACTGACATTAGTGTAACACTAGGGGTGGGAGAAAAAAAAAAAAAAAGATTCTCCGATGCATCGCGATTCTCTCTTCAACGATTCTGAGTTTTTTTTTTTCCCGCACGTGGCACGTGTGCGCGCTAGAGACGTATAAATGACGCATTCGGTGTGAAAGACACGTGCGCATTACTAGTGTGTGTTTCCACCCGCCGTACTATTAGATGCATGAAACTCGCACACTGGTGGACATTCACATGTGCTTTGTGTTTGTTGTCCTGAAGATCGATTGCGGCTGCGGTTAAATGCACTTCCATTTTTTATTACTTTTATACGAAATTGATGTTCACACAGTCAGTTGTGTTTTCAGATCAGGACAAAACATCTGATGTATGGAAACAGATCTGTGCATTAGTGTGAATAGTCAGTTAAAGCTGCCACAATCTCATCAGTAATAATCAAATGGCAATAATCCTGAGGAAAGAAGAAAAGCCCATAATTTAAAGAACACTTATTTTAAATGGTTTTAAAAAGTAGCCTGTTTATATAATAAAAAATGAGGTTTGCACAAAATAAATTTGACACAATTTACATGAAAATGTAGCCATGTGCAGTAATGTGCAGAAAACTGAGAATGTGATGCATAGTGATATTGAGTTGATAGTGAAAATTGTAATTGAATCGAATCATGAAACCAGTGAAGATTCACACCACTACTTTTAAGATGATTCCAACTATAAAGAAAAAGCAAAGAAACTGCAATTTTGGTTGTAAAGATCTATTTGCATAGCAGAAGAATTAATTGGGGAAAAAAATGTAGATCAAGAATCGTTTGGGAAACGGATCGTGACTCCCAGAATCGGAATCGGATCGGATCGTGAAGTGCCTGAAGATTCCCACCCCTATGTAACACAGCATTTAAAATAAATCAAAAATGTAGAAATGAGTCAATGATCAGATAAATCCAACATTTAACCAAAATGTTTAAGCCAGGTTTAAGCATAGTGTGAAACGCTTCCGTTACTGCACACCACTGATTTACGTGCCCTTTCTCTTTTAGCACAGAAAGCCTAGCATTTTACAGGCTGATTATTCCTTATCTTTATTAAATAATTATCTGCAATTAATACAGGTTTAAGTATAAAAATGTATGTGATTCCAAATAGATACACAGGGGGCCTTTAATCGACGCTGCTAAGTGTCATACCTTGACTGAGGAGCTCAAAAAGCACCATCAACATTCCTTTGGGAATATATGGATTTAAATGACCAGACAAAACAAGGAAAATTATCATTTGCCAACAAATCAAGCCTACAGTACAGCAGTACTTGACTATAGAGCACCGGGAGGAATGGCAAATGCTGCTGATGTACTTTATACGATTACATTTACTAGGTGCTGTTATCAAACAAGCATCTAAAAAGAGAGGAGGGAAAGTTGATGATCTTTAAACACAAAATGGAATAATCTGTGTATTTACTCCTGATATGTGTGGCAATCTGCTCATAATCATTGCTGTACTGACAGCCAGAACGATGACCATAAACAGGAAAGTTCATATTTGTAAATCAACAAGAGTCAAGAACAAATACACAGAGAAGTGAACATACAGAGGACGAAGAACAACCTTTCTCTCTTACCTCCTCAGAGAAAATGCTGCTGGAACAGGGAATAACCCAGAAAAGTGGAGATATTTTTAGTCACAGAACCAGCAGTGACAACCAGGATTTTCTTTTCTTTTTTGTTTTAAATCTGCATATTTATATAAATCTTCAGAAATGTGTTGTAGGAATAATGGCATTAGAAAAGTGCTCCACCTGCATGAGTTTATTCATCCAGTGATCTCACCCAACGAAAACAACCTTTGTCCTCATCAGTACGAAGAGCTTGGATTTTTACAGACAAGATTACAAAGAATTCCTGATTATGTCATTTTTCCAGTTCTGACTACAACTTTGATTCCCTCAACATTTCATCAAATAACTTGTTTTATTTTTAGTGCACTGCAAAAGAAATGTTATAACAAAATATTTGCAATTTGACTGCAAATACACATAATTTGTCTTACGTTATCAGTCATTACTTGAACATGTTTTTTCTGGTCTGGAGGTATACTCAAATACTTTTTCTAAGCTCAATATAGACACAGCTGCATCATGGATGAGTAAATATATAATTTTTACCTAAAACATTTTCTCCTTTTGTCCTTTAGGGCTTCTTCTGTTCTATGACTCGTGACAGGCCAAATACAGTAGGCTGGATATTAAATCTTACTCATAAACAGAACATAAAAAATGTAAAGTCTCAAAGGTTCATTTTAAAAGATATTATATTGCTTTCATTGAAATGCTTTTACTGTTACACAGGGTCCAAAGTTAAACCTCGTCATCAGCTGAATGCAAGTAACAGGAAGTTATAAGAAACTACAACATAATACAAATTGAACTGTAAGAATGATTCTACAGTTCAATTTGAACTGAAAGAAAAGCAACCGTTTCTTTAGGTTTCGTGCCCATGTGCAATAAAGGTGCACTGAAAAGAGTAATTTGTTAAGTTTAATTAATTAATTGTGCAAACTCGTTGCCTTAATTCAATTAAGTAATCTTTACTTAACTGTATTAAGTGTAATTTAAGTCTTATCTACTAAATAATTACCACTAAAGTTTTCCCTACTTATTTTGAGTTCAATTTGCTTAAGCCATTTAAGTTTTGTTAACTTAATTGAATCTGTGATCTGAGGAACATTGAGAGTAACTCAGAATCACTGATTCCCAGAATGCATTGGGGCATGAATAAATTATGCAATTACATTGTTTTACTGTTGTTGTTGTTTTTATTTGCTGTTTTATGTCAGTAGTAGCACAGCAAAAAGAGCAAAAATGGTTATTGTTACATTTCATAAAAATAAATAAATTGCTGAATAGTTACCGTTGTTGTGGTTAGTGCGCTGAATGTTGAAATCTGTGTGTGACTCAGGTGCGCTTGATTGACTAAATATTACAATATTATATTAGCCCAATTAAAAGTTTCACAAGGTATTTATGAAAAGCAATAAAATTGTAAAAGATCTTTAATCAACATGAAAAGTGCACTAACCCACTATTTAATTATAAATTAAGTCACCTTTTTAAAGCAATCTATTTATTATTTCACTTTCTTTGAAATCAAACAACTGTGATTTCATGATGCATTGATAGAAAAAGAATTATAAACATGTAATGAGGTTCCTCTCACTGGTGTATTAATGTTATTGGTTCCTTTGTGGTTACCTGAATATTTTAAGTGTCATTCAAAACAGCAAGTAAATTGTTTTATTTGCCTTGAAAGTAGCTGTAACTTAATGAAACCTAGTAAGTATAACAACTAAGTAAAGACAACTAATTACATCTAAGTAAGATAAACTGTTGTATTTTACAGTGTGATATACAATGAGGAACAAAATCATGAGAATGCAGCGTGTCAAATTATTCATGGCCTGCAAATCCACCTGCCATTGACCAGCGTGGCAGAATGTTTCCACTTTCCACAGCGTTTTACTGGCAAAGGCACAACCTGCTACTTTTCAGAAAGTCCATTCCCCATCCTTCCAAGTCTTCCTCTAAAAGCTGGTCGGTCTCAATCTGAAGATCTGTTTGCCATGGTGGATCGATTTGATCCATGATCAACAATACGGGCTGCCTGAGAATAAGTGTGCACATAACATTGCCTTGACTCATTGAACCTGGATCAAATTAGTGAGATTGCATGAACTTTCTTGGACTGATATATACAGATGTCAAAATATATTTTGTAAATGCTTTTAAGAAGTATATTTATATATGGCCCAAAATGTATTGGTAGAAAATATATTTATGCAAGTATATTTTAGCTTTTTTTCTGGCCATTTGTTGTACATTTTTAAAAATATATTTTAAAAGGTAGAAATATATTTCCACAATACATATAAAAGCCAAAAAAACATCAACTTTTACAATATATTTAAAATGTGTAAGTATATTTTCAGAAATACATATTTTAAATATATTAATATATTTTCAAAATACACAGTCATTTCCCCAGTCATTAAAACGTTTACGCAAAACACTAACATGACTAACAATATCTGTAAAATTAACAATTCGTCTGTTTTATATTTTCTTAAATATTATATCATTATCAACACATTACAGTAATATTATTGATACAGTATTTTTCTGTTTTCTTAAATTACATTGAAATGTATGTAAAATTACAAAAATAATGGTGATAGTAATTTATAAAATCACCACCAGATGGTGCAAATGCCACCATTTCTCACACTATTTAATAAATCGTTAAAACAAAACAAAACAAAACAAAACAAAAACAACAACAACAAAAACTGACAAATGACAGTTAACATTTAACAAAACAATTAACAAAATGGTAACATTTAAGTAAAATATTCTTAAACTTAAAGTGCAAAAACTTTAAACTTTAACAACCACTGTTATTTTACAGGTATTTTGTGAATTATTACTAAATAAGTAAATAAATAAATTAACCATTTTCTTACCAATTTTTATTTTTTTCCAATATATTTGGAAAAAAATCTATATTTTTTGCTGTATGGTCAGTGTTGCTGACAGTGTTTGTCCAGTGGAAAGGTCTGCTCTTTGTTAATTGTGGTCCTACAAACGGGCCTAATAAAGTTGACATGAGAAAGCAAGCCGTCTGTCTATGCTTTCAAACTTCAAGCTGTTATCGTTGCTTCAAACTTTCCGGCTAGGCTTTCTCAGGCCAACCTCAAAGTTTGTTCACAAACTTAACTTATTTAGTTAAGTTGGCTTGAGAAAGACAACTTATTGTTATTTTAAGTTTAAATAGCATTTCACTATGTTGGCTTTGCCAAG
>JAHKKF010378341.1:0-14936 GCA_019740295.1 Labeo calbasu | reverse complement strand
AAAAATGTCAACAATTCTGTGTTTTTCTGTCAATATAGGGTGCTGTGTGTACATTAATGAGGAAAAAAATGAACTTAAATGATTTTAGCAAATGGCTGTAATTTAACAAAGAGTGAAAAATTTAAGGGGGTCTGAATACTTTCCGTACCCACTGTGTATATATATAGTAATATCAATCAAACTGCAGTTGGTTTGTTTTCATGAAATAGTAATAACCAAAAATTACCTCTTTAGTCACCGGTTGGAGATTCGAGCTCAGGTGGCCCAGGCATTCCTGTCAAAGTTCCAGCTGTCCGCCACTGAGATGTCAACATTACGCTCTGCACGAGATGGTCCCATCACTGAGGTAACTTCATGTTATCCTACAAAAAACTGCTTGTCATTGCCCATGACATTTCATTTTAGGAACAAAGCACATAAATGAAGCATGAGATTTGATGGGCAACATTATATTCATCTTAAAGTATAATACAAAGAAAAAAGTCATAATAATGCATATAATGCATTTCATTTTTTTAACTTCCTATTATATTCCAAATTTTTTAAGTGTTACATGACATGAAATCTCCTGCTAAGTAATTGAAAAGCAAATTCAGACAGAATCATCTCAGAATCATCATATTTGCATGAATTTTGTGTGTACTCTGCAGGACTTCTTCAGAGCGCTGAACCGTGTGAAGAACATCCATGAAGATGTGAAGGTCCTACTGAGAACTAACCAGCAAACAGCAGGGTGAGAGAGAATAAGAAAGAGTGGGAAAGAATTAAATAGAACAAAATAGTTAAGCAATGTACTTAAAAAATAATAGTAATTCTTTCTAAATCTCAATTCTCACAGACTTTTTATATGTAGATATTCAATGATGTCTGTGCTTTACTGCAGGCTGGAAATCATGGAGCAGATGGCTGTGTTACAGGAGACCGCATACGAGCAGCTCTATCGCTGGGCTCAGAGTGAGTGTGTGCTCTGGACCTTACACAGAGACAGACACACACACGCACATCGGAGGCGAGAAGTTTTTGGAAAATAAGCTCAGTTGCTGCTGCCAGAGAATGTGAAACAGAAAACTGACTCATAGCTTACAGAACAACTTATGACACTCCTGTTTTACATGATGATTTTAATACTTTAGTACTTTAGTACTGTTTTAGTTACATAATAAAATTATAAGAAGTTTTTTATGCGTTTTAGTATTATAGGAGGATTTATAGATGTTTCTGTGTCTGTCTTTGGCGTCTGTAGATGAGTGCAGAGGGTTGACTCAGGAAACATGTGATATTCCTCCCGTGTTGAGTCAAGCTATGGAGTCTCTCCAGGATCGGCCTGTTCTTTATAAGTGAGTTCTGTCCCTCACGCACATGCTTGTCCCAAAACACACTCTCCTAGTGCCCATAGAGCATTGCACATGTCTTTTTTTTTTTTTGTTTTCATTTTCTTAGTGAAATCATTCTAATATGCTGATTTGGTGCTTAAGAAACAATATATATATAATTATTTAAGGATTCTTTGATTTAAAGTTCTAGAATTGAAAAAAGTATTCATTTCTTACTGACCCCAAACTAATATACTTTACAACATTATTTAAATGTTAATTATTTTATGAAAAACTTATTTCATTATTATTGAATTAAATTTTTTATTAAATAAATTTAAAAACTAAATGTAAAATGTGTTTCAGGTACTATATACCTTTTGGCAGCAGGAAATTAGACTGCAGTTCTATCATATGTACCACAAGGTGTCAGTCTCTCACTTTCTTTTTGCAGCAGTTTCCTGTGTTTATACCTTCCTTCAACTGTCAGTACATTATGAATGTTCAGACTTCCGTAAAAGAAAACAACCGTCAAGATTGATTAGTGTTTTTGAGTTAATGAGCCACATCAATACAATGCAGCAACAACAACAACTTTGCTGTAAATAATTGAACACAGTCAGAAAAATGATGTGTTTCTACAGTGTAAATAAACTCTTTTCAGTATGTTTGGAAATCAGTTTAAATTACATAACATCTTTTTGGTGAAGCCCACACAGGTTGTAGATATTATTCATATTTTTACTGTTACTCATACATAGGGCTAGTCATTTAAACAAACCCCTAACTTTAAATACTAAATATCAGCACATTCCACATCGTTTTGCTACAAAAATGAATGATACCTTAAATTGTGTGTAGACGAGCTGATTAGACACATGTAATCAATCTGAACCATATCTAGAGGCCTGAAAATGAAAGATAGAGACTTACTGACTTAGACCAGTATGCAACCAGCCAGAAGACCCTAGCAACTCACATATTTATGTAATTATGTAAATGTAAATAAAGTGAGCTTGGCACATATTGTAGTCCAAAATGCATGTTAAACAGTACATGCAGAGATGGCATTTGTGTGAAACAGCATACACTGATCAGCCACAACATTAAAATTACTGACATATTATATGATTGTATTGTAGTGTTATGCTCTAGGCAGTGTTCTACTGAGAAACCTTAGGTCCTAGCATTCATGTGGATGTTACAGTACTGTTAGACAGAACAATCCATTCAAAGATTGTTGAAGACCATGTACACCCAAAAGATCTCAAAACAAGATCTCAATTGGATGTGATGAACCGACAAATCCGATCCAAGGAGGTCCCACCTTGCAACTTGCAGGATTGCCACTAATGTCTTGGTGCCAGGTACCACAGGACATGTTCAGAGGTCTTGTAGAGTCCATACCTAGACGCATCAGAGGTGTATTGGCAGCATGAGAGGGACCTACTCGTTATCAGGCAGGTGGTTTTAGTGTTGTGGCTGATCAGTATATACCGTGAACTGAGCTGCCCTGAAGAAACTGTATCTTAATCTTCATACATGTAAATGAACACAGTTTCGCTGTTTACACTGAAACACATGGTGAAAAGACTGCTGTATATGCTTCTTAAATTAAATTGCAACCTTTGATTTGATAATCAAAAATTTAATGATATATATTGCTATTTCAGTTTTAATTCAAATAATTGTGCTGCCCCATTTGTTTATTTTAATAGGAAACCCTGGTTCAGACAATCTGAATATTTTGTGTCACATTTTTGCAAACTTATGCAGTTGCCATATTTCATCTTATTTCATTTCTTCGTCGATACTTCCTGCAGCCAATCTGTGGAAGCATCTTTCAGAAGTTCCAAAATATTCAGTTTCTCTCACTTTGTTTGGTATTTCTATCTTTTGTAACACTTGTTTATCGCTTCATAGACCATACTGTTAACCATGGTGACACAGTACCATCATGCATTTAAACTTAGACGGGTTCACGCATTTCTTCTGTTTTTTTTTTTTTTTCCACTCTTTTATGTTTTCTTGTTCTCACTCTCCCCCTCTTTGTGTCTGTGTGCCCCGCTCTTTTGTCCGTCACTCTCACTCCCCCTTTTTATCTATGGGAGTCCAAGGCCGGAGGAGAAAGAGGGAGAGGACAGGGCCCCCAGAGTTCCTGGAATCCATGCCAAACTTCTACATCCCTCCTCTCCTCCCTTTTTCTCTGGCTGCTGCGGTCGCTACTGTTTAGTCTGCACAGGACTGTTCTCAGCCCGTAGATCAAAACACAGCCACGTTTCCTAACTGTGAACGGGGCCCTCCATTGTTTTTGTCTGTGTGTGTGACCCTGGGTCTCTCTAACCTAAATTTTTTTTTTTTTTTTTCTTGCTGATTTCAGTAGCTGTTCCGAAGGTCTTGCAGTGTCTGTTTTGTTTCGTGGCCCAGGCATTTAATCTTGTTTATACTAGAGATGTACAAAACTACATATTTTTTAAATCAACTAGTCGTTCTGACTAGTTGATCTTCAGGATACCCTGAAGATTATGGTCATATGCATGTGTTATTGTGTTCAGAGTTGTTTCATCTCTAAATTAATCTAAGGATGTCTGCAGTAGAACCCTCGGAAGTACGAGATTTGAAATCTTGCAATTTTTGCTTATGAGACCACAGAACTTACAGGTTTTAGCCAGGGGGCCTTAAAATGACAAAACAAGCATTAAAATAAGCTAGACCTAGGAATATAAATGAAAGCAGGGAAACCTGGATATATTAAAAATAAATAATAAACTAATACATGTTTTTCAGAAATTGTATTTTGCTGACCCAAACTGCATTTATTTAATTAAAAAAAAAATCACAAAGAAGAAAAGTTTAGAAGAATTTTTTTTTTTTACATTATCACCTATTTATTTTACACTACATTAGTAAAATAGCAGTATATAGTGTATGTGTGACTTTTAAAAAAAAAATTGCATTTTTTAGAAAAATATCGGCAACACTTTACAAAAAGTTTCATGAACTAAGAATGAACAAGACTTTTACAGCATTTATTAATCGTAGTTAATGTTAATTTCAGCATTTACTAATGCATTGTTAAAATCACAAGTTGTCTTTGTTAATGTAAGTTAGTGCACTGTGACTAACATGAACAAACAATGAATGACTGTATTTTTTTAACTAACATTAACAAAGTTTAATAAATAGTTCAATAAATGTATAGTTCATTGTTTGTTCATGTTAGTTAATGCATTAACTCATGTTAACAAATGACACCTTATTATACATCTCATTTTGAAAGACTGTCAATGGAGAAAGATCCTTTTTGCCTGGAGAGCATGTATTTACATAGACTAATGAGCTAACGGGGCAATGCTAAGCAGACAAACCATGATGTCTTAAATTAATATTTAATTCCAACACTTTGTTTTCATTCTCACAGGTACACATTGGATGAGTTCGGAACAGCTCGGCGGTCTGCCGTGGTCCGAGGCTTTATCGACGCCCTGACCCGTGGGGGACCAGGCGGCACCCCGAGACCTATAGAGATGCACTCTCATGATCCAATGAGGTAGAGTCCATGACAAGTGCACGTCCCAACCCTCCTACCTAATCATTCCATTCAAAAGCTTGCAGAAACACAATGGATGACATTTTCTCGTCTGTGCGCTAAAAATAATCACTTCAAACCAGCTATAATTGGGGGTCATTTTGTGGGTCACGCCGTTGTTGGCAACTAAAAGCCTCTCCATTGCTGATTAACGTCCTCACACGCAGAGCTGCCATACTCCTCTATGTGCTGCATCTCCCGAAGCTGCAAATCCAATTCAGTGTCTAAGCACATTAAACCCAACCTGATTCTTTCAGGGAAGTGCTTCCTCTTTCAGAGAATTACTTAGTGAGGGTTCAGCGAAAGGTCGGCTGTTGAGATCTATGGATTGTTGCACGCGCCCCAGGCCAGCACCCTGTCAAGCTTTCGAACGTCCTCCTCCCCCATCCCGTTTGGAACCTGAGGAGAGAACATGAGGTTCTTGGCAGAACGTCGATAAAAGTGGGAAGTGGTGGTTCTCAGAACAGCACTTCCCCCCGCTGTCCGGTATTAAAGGATATGGAGCCGATGTAATGATAGCTGACTGTGTGATGGCCTCAAATCTCAGGAAATCTATAACACTATTAGATGTAACTACAAATCTAGTAGACACTCCAAGTAATTCATCTAGCCATCCAGTTTCCCGACTGTGCAATTCTGGACCAAGCTGTTTTTTAATGATGTTTCCATCACTATTATATGCTCAAAGTATACGCCATTTGATGCATGCATGAACATAGGCTCTCAACACATGCACTAGACAGTTTCATCATTGCTTAGTATCTGCACCATTTCTCTCTTTAATTAAACTAGAGTTGCGAATATCTTTTAATTTCCTCACACAAGTATTCATCCACATGGGTGTCTATTGTTGTTCTCCAGTAGTTTGTTGTTGATCCATCTCATCGGTTTCCTTTTTTACTGTGGAACAACAGGCTTGTGCAGTGTTGCCATTTTGTGACTAATTTGTACAAAAAATACTCAAGGCATATATACTTGCTGAGCGTACATTTTATGCACAATTAAAAACATCTAACTGTGCACATACTATGCTGATGTGGAAATTTGCATCTTGTGCACAGTATACATATCCAAGATACATGATGTAAAACACGAAATGTACTTTGGCTTTTAGGCTTAAGGCCGTTACACACCAAGCCGGTGGCTGATGATTGTGGGGGTTATCATTGAGTCTATGCTCAGTTTTTGTTGTCTGTTCTTTTCCGTCCGCACAAGTCGGACCAAATTTCAGTCATTTGAGCATGTTGAAATGGTGTTGGGCAGTTAGTGAGAGAAATCAGTCTGATTAGCTTGTTTAACTTAGTGAACCAGTGCATGAGAACCAAAGTGATAAAAGCAAGCACATGTCAAAAGGCTCTTGTTGCTTTACTTCAACAAACATCTGGAATAGCAAATTTAGAGGCCTTAGAAATATGTGTATTGAATATGATTTATATGGTTAAGGTAATATTGTATATGTGCTTCCTTGGATTTTTATCTTTGTTTATGCTTATACATACAATCATCCAACCAGGTATGTTGGGGACATGTTGGCCTGGCTCCATCAAGCCACAGCCTCAGAGAAGGAGCACCTGGAAGCCTTGCTCAAGAAAGTTACTGTGCAAGGTACATGTCATTTGACCTAAATCTAATACTGCACAAACACAATGGGTACACTGGAAGTGAGCTTTACTAATTCAGAACTAGTTTGCTTTCAATATAATCAAATCTGTATATGTTTAGACTTGGTCACAATTGATTAGTGCCCCATTTCTATTTTTTTTTTCTGTGCATCTAAAGATTATAGATCTGTGTCAATTGATTGTTCTAGATTTGTTACATATTTAATTGCGTTATTAAAGTTTAAGTGAAAATTATTTCACTCATCCAAAGTCAGCTTTTACACAAATGTTGAAAATGTTGAAAAATGTTGAAAAACCTAAGAATGTTGAAAAACCTAAATGTTTAAAAAAACAATGTTGCATTTACCCACATTGTACAGTTTCTCACATTAGCAAAACTGTGCTGCAAAACAAGGTCAGCTGGCAATAAATGAAGCTCAACTCACATAGAAGTCACTTTCGAACCAAACAGATTTCTGTTTGTTTGTCAGGACTAACTTGAACCTGCAAATCCTACATCCTAACACAAAAATTTTGTTTGTGTAGGGGTTGAAGAAAACATGCAGGAAGTAGTTGGCCACATCACTGAAGGAGTGTGCAGACCACTTAAGGTGAGATGGAAACCGTGTCATTAAGACTGATATTTAAACTTTTTATCAAAAATATCAGCCTGGAGCTGCAGCCCAGTTGGTTAATAGTTGTGCTTTAGCGCTTAAATGGGCAGTCCAAGTTCAAGTCCTGCTTGCAACACTTCTCAGTCCCAAAAACTCCTTAATCATTTTAATCAACTTTTGTGCTTTCCCTAGCACTATGTAGTATTATATTTGAATGATTGATATTTTAACGAACTCTTTACTGACTTTCGCAACAGTGAATAACTGAATGACAACAGAATTGTTACATTTTGTTTTGTTTTGTTTTTTTATTCATCCACCAGGTGCGAATTGAGCAGGTGATCATTGCAGAGCCAGGTGCTGTTCTTCTGTATAAACTCTCCAACCTGCTCAAGTTCTACCATCACACCATCAGGTACACATCTCTGTGAATTACTTTATTGGGTTTATTGTCTTTATTACATGCTACATTTGATGGAAGACAAACCCTTGTTCTTTTATTGAGGAACAGAGATCCAAAAATACACACCAAGTTTTAAGTATAGCCTTTAATATTGCAAGATGCTCCAGTTTTTCTGAATGCATAAGTCCCTCTCTCAGTGGCATCATGGGTACCAGCGTTTCCTCTCTGTTGATGACCATCGATGAGATGCACATGCTAAGTAAGAAGATGTTCTTCAACAGTCTTAGTCTCCACGCCAGTCGCCTCATGGATAAAGTAAGTACTTATCAGTGTTGTTATTGTTAAATAAAACTAGAACTTTTGGGTAATTGAAATAAAGCTGATGTAAAATAAAATGCAAATATTAGTTAAAAAACTTGCCTTGGCAACTAACTGAAATAAGTAAGTAAGCAAGTAGAAAAATCATCAAAAAAAAAAAAATTAAATAAGCCCTTATAGAAATAATTACAAAAAAACAAAAACTAATACAAAAGCACATAACAAAATTACTGAAACTTGAACTAAAATTAGAAGGAAAACCAAAAATCGGAAAAAAAAAAATTCTTTAAAAAAATAAAATAAAATAAAAACATTGTTTGCATCTTTTGCATATTTGAACCCTTGGCAGCAGTGACTGTATGATTTTGAGATCCATCTTTTCAAACTGAGGGACAATTGAGTCACTCAAACTCAACTATTAAAAAAAGGTTCAAACATTCACTGATGCTCCAGAAGGAAAAACGATGCAATAAGAGCCGGGGGTGAAAACTTTTTTTTTATACATACAATCATCCAACCAGGTGTTTACTTCTGGAGCATCAGTGAATGTTTGAACCTTTTTTAATAGTTAATTTGAGTCCCTCAGTTGTTCTCAGTGTGAAAAGATGGATCTCAAAATCATATAGTCACTGCTGGAAAGGGTTCAAATAAGCAAAAGATGCTGGAAAACCTGCAGGACCTGGAGGATATTTCTAAAGAACAGTGCTTAGTTTAATTGTTCAGAACAAACAAGGAACTCATGAACAACCATCACAAAAAAACAAAACAAAAAAAAAACAGTCATAGATCATCCGGGTAACCACATAGAGTATTAAAAAGGGTTCCCAAACTTTTGAAGAGGGTTATTTTAATAATTTCAGCATTTTTTTTTGTCTTGTGAACTATATGTAAACATCTTTTATGTAAAATGTCTTACTCAGGACAGTACTAAATAAAAAATAACATGCATTTTGTATGATCTTTTATTTTTTTAAATTATTCACATTTTCACAGATTCTGCAAGGGGTTCCCAGAGTTTCGCATACCACTGTATGTTCCCACATATCTGAAAAGGTGTAAAAATTCTGAGTTTTTACTTGCTCTTATCCCAGTAAACCAAACAACCATTAAACCAGTAAACAATGCCTTACCAGCCAATGAAACACTTTAACAACTGCCTAAAAACAATCTATATCCCTATACCTCAACATTGAGATCAACATTGCAAATGTGCGCAAATGTGCCTCACATTCATTCATCAGGTAGATTTGTTTTTTACCAGGCTGAAAAAAAACATTCTTGCACCAAATTATGCCCAAAATATCCTTAAACACGGACAGACTACTTAAACCAAAAAAAAAGCACTTCATTGATAAGTGGATCAATAGCCAGAACAAGATGGCCTCCGCTCTACACTTCTGAGAGAATTATCGCCTTAGCAGCACACTAATCAAATCACCTTAGGCTTAGGACGTTACGTATCGCTCCCTGACGTTGCTCTGTGCCAGGAACACAAGCCTGAGCTAATAAGCTATATTAGAGGCAGCAGAGCTCTAGGTAGTGTTCGCATAGCAGGGTGTTTATTAGTCAGCCTTCAGAGGTGTCAGTCTCGCTGTCAGACGTGTCTGACTTGATTTTGAGGGTCTTGAACACTAGCTGTAATGGTAAATACTGCTCTTATTAGTTTAAATGTGTGGAGTTAAAAGTGTTTTGTTAGATGGTCAAGTGATATATTGCTCTTTTTTGTCTGAATTTATTGAAAAATAAAAACAAAAAATGCACTTTATACATGGAAAGGAAAGGACATGATGTGTGGCCAAGTATGGTGACCCATACTCAGAATTTGTGCTCTGCATTTAACCCATCCAAGTGCACTCACACAGTAGTGAGTAGTGAACAAACACGCACACACACACCCAGAGCAGTGGGCACTCACCTCAGGGGACTCACCTCAGTCACCTCAGCGCTGGTTATTCACTCCCCCTACCTTCAATTCCTGCCGGACTTGGGACTCGAACCCACAACCTTTCAATTACAAGCCCGACTCCCTAACCGTTAGGCCAACATTTTTACTTCTTGTTTTCTTAGGTAGAGCTTCCACCTCCTGATCTGGGTCCCACTGCCTCTCTCACTCAGACTCTGTCTCTTCTTAGGGAGGTTTTGGCCTCCCATGATTCATCAGTTCTGCCTCTTGATGCCCGTCAGGCTGACTTTGCACAGGTGACTTTTCTTTTCATGTTTTGTTCCAAAATCCAGTGTGTTTTCACCTCTTAATGACTGGAATGTGGCTGATATTGAGAAAGTATCAAAAATAAATACTGTTTCTGTTTTGTTTGGTTTGTCAGCTTTATTTATTATACGTTTATTAAATGGTTTTGTAGAAGAAGTAAAGTTTTTTTTGTTTCATGCAAGAAATTAATATGCAAGAAATAAATCAGCTGGCTTAATATATTTGTATTAATGTTTATGCATGCGCAATATTATTAACTACACTACAATACACTAATATTATTCTACACTATAATTCCCTGTTAGGCTTGTAGTACTTTCCTTATATTAATGTATATTTATGTCGGTTTTATGTGTTTTTTCGTTTGTTTTTTTTTTTTAAATCCCATCATCCTCAATGCTGTTTCTTAGGTATTGTCCTGCATCCTTGACCCGTTGCTCCAGCTGTGCACAGTATCAGCCAGTAACCTGGGCACAGCAGATATGGCCACCTACATGGTGAACTCCCTATACATGATGAAGACCACACTGGCACTCTTTGAATTCACAGACAAACGTTTAGAAATGCTGGAGTTTCAGGTGTGTTACTTTGTAAAATTATAAATTATAAGATAATTTATGATGAGTCAAACTGAGTTAAAAATGTAATGTGTAGATTTGTGCTTATTTTAATTATTTTTATTGGCCACATACTCTAGATTGAGGCTCACTTGGACACTCTAATCAATGAGCAAGCAACTTTCGTGCTGACCAGAGCTGGGCTTAGTCACATCTACAGCTGTGTTCAGCAGCACACCGCAGAGCAGGTGAGAACGAATGTGAAAATCGCTTAGGATTTAAGTAAGGAACAGCTTTTCTTGAATAGAAAAAGATGCTAAGAATTTGCGTTGCAATATTCAGTGTTGGTATCAGTTCAAAATTAAAAACCAAATTCGGTGTTTTATAGTTGTTAATGTCTAGCTCTAAAAAGAAGCTTTAAACTTTTCATGATTGAGCGGGGTGTGCCCCTGACACAATAATATCTTGTTGATTAGAGTGTAGAGATTTTGCTTTAAAGCTGTAATCATTCTACACATAAGCAGTTTTTGTGCAACTCAGTATTGGAAGCCTTTCATACTACGATAGTTTTGCACAATAAAAGATAATTATTAGTTAGCATGTTTATTTGTGCTGTTGCAACCCTCATGTCTGTTGTCCTATTAAAAATTGATTTAATTTTAAAATATACAATATTCAGTGTGAGTACACCCTCTCTGAAACTTAAATTCAGCAGTTGCTCTTTACTTAGAAGACATATTAGGGTTTGGGAATATCATGTTTGCTAGTGTGCTTGATCAGTTACCAAAGAAGTTTGTCAAAATAATTTGGGAAAAGATTTTCTTGTCAAAGTGATAAAATGTTGTGTTGCAAAAATGAGTACAACCTCCTTAAAGTTACTAAATTAAAAACACTTACAATTTTTCTGGTGTAAGTGTAAGGGAATATTTGATCAGCAGGTGAGCATGCTGAACCCACTGAATCATTCTCAGACAAAATAATCACAACAATGGAACCACTTGGGAGAGAACTGTCAGGAGACTTATTTCTTTGCACAAAAGAGGATAGTATTATGACTGGATCAACAAATTATGGTTTTATGTGCTATATTACGTGTGAAAATATAGCAAAATTAACACAGAATTTTAAAAACAATGGACTTGAGATCATGTCCTTGAATAACCAGGCCTTCACTTTACGTTTTCATTTCATGATGAGTGATTATTTTATTTTTATTTATTTATTTATTTATTTTGTTTTTTCTCCACAATTGAAATTCTTACTGTAGCCAAAGCACAATTTACTCATTTTGCTTTTCCCAAGGCCCATATTTACAAAATATAAAATATTTACAAAATACAGAATATAGAAGAATCCATTTTCGGGTCTCATGAGACCAAGTCCGTCTCATAACAGTTGCCATTAAATATCAGGGTTGTCCTCCAGGACAGATGTGACAAATTTTGTTATACACTCTTATACTTACGCACTCTTAACTTATACACTCAAATACTAGCAAAGATCAGAGCAATATGCTTAAAGTTATGGAGAAAATATTAAGTACTAGAATATTACCAGTGTGTTAAATTAAATCAAGTGTGTACTAATTTCTGCAACCCTTTATTTAAATATAATAGATGGATGGATAAATAGACTGATCCAAATAGAAATTCAAGAAAAAAAAACAAAAAAACACTTGTATCGTACTGGTTTCTGTATTGACAGTTACTCAAAGCTGCTGTATTGTTATCACTATTGGACATGAAAAAGTGATATTGAGCCATCCTTGAACTGGCTGCTGTAAAAATCCTGACAACTCTCCGTCTCTCTTTTTGCTCAGTCACCCACTCTAAAACTGCAGATGTTTCCCAGCGTTTCGGGAATTATATGAATTTTTTACAGTTTCACAAGACTCAGAAATAAAGCTTTTAAAGAAATGATCTCCACAGAGCAGCTCTTTGACAATTGTTATCAGCTATATTAGTGCTGCTTTATTCAATCTGAACATTTTGAGTGTTTATTGCTTCTTATCAAGAGCACAGAAGCAAATGAGTGTTATAAAACTGAAAGTTTCATCAGACTGTATGAATATTGTTATTGAATATTCAAAGCTGCTGTAAAATTCCAGAAATATCTGGTCAATTAATGTGAATGTAAACTGTAACAGTCTTTAAGTTGAACATTTGGTGTCTTTTATTATGCTGCTGTTTTATACAAGCAAGAACCTGTGAGAGGCTATGTTAAAATACTCTTCTTTTTTTTCTTCTTCTTCTTCTTATATAGTATTGTGAAGTTGTAACTTCTGACAGTTCAGTCTTTGAGCTCTCATTTGCAAAGCACCATTTTTGGCCATCTTTCCCCTTTCATATCACATCCATCACACACGCACCAACTAATAGCGCACATTACTTCCTTATTATCTTTCTCTCATTTCACAGGAATAGTCTCTATTGTTTATATGTTTCCTATTTGGACCTTATTACCATGGTTACCCTACGGTTAGAGGCTCATTAATAAAATCACATAGTGCGGATTTTCACTCAATTCATCACATGGCAGGAAATGGCCTGAGACTGAAAAAGAACACAAAATAGAGCTTTTTCTGTAAACACGATTACCTGTCCACATCTGTGTGCACATTTACAGCAGCCTGCGATTTTACAGATTAGACGCAGCAAATTATTTATTTTTGTTTTGTTGTTGTTCATTAATGATTTGGCTTTGCACAGCTGATGTTCAGGTCATTCAACATCTTTTCTAACATTGTGTGACATATTATACACTGTTAGAATCATTTTTTTCAAAGTTGTAAATAAACCAAAGATTAATAATTAATCAGAAATATTAGTAGTCTGATTCCCAAACAAATCACTTTTTACCAAATAAATTACTGTGATCCTGTTCTTTTTTTAGTGATTTAGAAACATACATTGCAACCAGTGTAGATGGATTCCTGAACAAATGATTCCTCTGCCAATGAAGTGGCATGAATCAGCCAGTTCTTTTTAATGAATAAAAAACATACAGCGCAACCAAAGTAGTCTGATTTTCAAATGAATGACTCTTAAGGATTTAGTGAATCAGACATTTATTTTAGTGTAGTCTAGGCAGATTCTCAAATGAATGATTCTTCTGCTAATGAACTGGTGAAAATGAGCCCTTTAATGAATCACTTAGAGCAGCTATGAAATTGTTACTGAAAATGCACTTTCGTGATGACTTTTAAACCAAGAATTGTTACTGTTTTATATTGTTCCTATGGTTTATGAAACACTCACTTTTATGGGTGTTGAAGTTTACAACCCAGCTTTGTTTTTCGAGTTCAGTTGAGTAATTGTCAGGTGAGAAAGATTCCAGTGAACTTTGTGACTCTTTCAGACATGTAGCGGCACTTTAAGCAAGGTGTTATATTACAGAAGACAGGCGAGAACGCAGAAGCATCGAAAGTAAGCACGGGTTTGTGTGTGGGTCTTGGCAGAGCAGTGCAGTCTGGGTATTTCCACGCCTGTCCTCATCACACACCCCCGTAAAGGGCTGGCGTGTGACTAAGCGTCTTTGGACACCTGCTGTCCACAGCACAGGGCACAACTGTCTCGCCTACTGCATCAATGTCTTCTCTGTCCACTCATGCTGTTAATTACGGCCTGTCTCGCTTTATATGGCTCATGCTGCCCACAACAGACATGATTCATGAATCTGGCCCTCAAAAGCCAACTTTGTGTGTCATGTTGATGGCATCGTTTTAAAAACGTTATGACTATCCTATTTGTGTGTACAAGAAGACACTATATGAAGATCCTGCTGATGATGAATCTTTGCTCTCTGTTCGTTAAACTGTTGCAGTGGCATGTTATGCTCAATGTAAAGTTACTAGAACTACAGTCAGATTAATTTATAATAAAGCACTAGGCCATGAAAGGTGTGTTACAGTAATTCAAAGTATCTACAGCTTCCTTAATTGTAGTAAAAATTTGTCGCATCATGGTTTATTGCTGTTATTAGATGGTGGGAAAAGCAATATGATAAAAGTAAAAATAAAAATTCATTCATTAGTTTATCTTTATATTTTATTTATATTAATATTCAAAGCCAATATTTGTTTTACTGTCGTGACTGTTAACTAATAAATGGCCAAGATTATATATGATATGTTCTTTACTATTTTGTCTAAATAAAGCCCTATATAGTTGTTACCTAAGAACCCTAAGAAATTGTTTTGAATACTTTAAGTATATTTAGGCATCACAACATTACAATGAAAAATGGATATTCATTTTAAGGTTTGCTAAAGATTACATTTAACACTGTCTTAGATGATAGAAAAGGTATCTTTAAAAAGAAAAAGAAAGAAAG
>JAHKKF010378321.1:0-10434 GCA_019740295.1 Labeo calbasu | reverse complement strand
AGAAATTTTGAAGGTGTCTGAATAAATTTTGGTATGACTGTAAGATTTTGGTCATATCGCCCACTCCTAATGTATAATGTAAAATAATATACAATGATGTAAAATATGTCTATGTGTGGCTCTTTAAACATTGCATTTTAACAAAAATTGTACTTTTTTGATTATCTGCTAGGACATTATCTATTAATTTTACAACACACAATGCAGTAGAAAACTCAAAATACAGGTAAAAATTCATACAGATACAGAAAATGATGTTCATAGTAGTACAGTAGAACAGTTTACTGTGTATGTTTATTTTTCAGCTCATAAATTGAAAGGTAATTACATTTTGTTCAGTCCTGCTGCATACAGTTATACAGTTTACCATGACTTTGTTTTTGCATCAACTCTTGCATTTTAAATCTACTCTGTTCTGATGTGAAATTAGATGTCATGAAGTTCAATTTGTCTTGTCTGTTATGACTGTGTGCTACAGTGTTCCTATTTTCCTGTTGGAATTCGCACCAGATGTTTAGCTTTAAGTTCTACTTTCATACAAGCGCTGCCTCTGAAGACATCAAGGAAAAGAAATATATAAATAAGACAGATTAGGTGATGTCACGTCGCTCACAGATGTTAGGATGTTTATGCAAAACGCAATTGGTAGAGCTTCGGAGCGGCAATGTAATGCCTTTGCTTCATATGTCATTTTGTCAAGACACATTTTAAACTAATGTGTCCTGGAACAACCACTTTGTTCCGCAAATTACAAAGAAAGACATAGTCTGTTTACATTCAGATTTCACCTTCTTTTAAACCTCCCAATGGTTTATAAAGGAATTAGTAGTCAGGGAGGGATTGGTGTTATTGTGCTGCATAAGAGGTTGATTTAAGCTCTATAGCTGCATGAATGATTAGTGAAATACTAATCTTTAATGGATGTTAATCTTGAGCTGGATAGGGTCATATATATTTTTATGCATATGTTTGTTTTGTACATTTTAATCATAGGAGAAGTCCACTTCCTAAACAGCATTTTACAGATAATGTCCTCACCCCCTTGTCATCCAAGATGTTCATGACTTTCTTTCTTCAGTTGTAAAGAAACTATGTTTTTTGAGGAAAACATTTCAGGATTTTTCTCCATATAATGGACTGATATGGTGCCGTGAGTTTGAACTTCCAAAATGCAGTATACATGCGGCTTCAAACGATCCCAAATGCAGTTGTAAACAATCCCAGCTGAGGAAGAAGGGTCTTATCTAGCGAAAGGATTGATTATTTTCATAAAAATACAATTTATATACTTTTTAATGTCAAATGCTCATCTTGTCTTGCTCTTTCTGAACTCTGTGTTTTCTGGCTCAAGACAGTTAGGGTATGTCAAAAAACTCTCCCTCAACTTCAAAATCGCCCTATATCGCTGTTTTACCTTTTTTGTTAAGGGTGTTTGATGATCTTTGCATGTTCACTTTGCAAAGACTGGGTTTTCTGCAGTGATGTAGGATGATTTTGAAATCATTTTTGAAGTTGAGGGAGAAAATATAATCAGAGTTTTTCGACATACCCGAACTGTCTTGAGTCAGAATACACAGAGTTCAGGGAGAGCAAGACAAGACGAGCATTTGATATTAAAAAGTATTTAATTTGTATTTTTTTAATGAAAATAACCAATGGCTGGGATTGATTACAACCACATTTGGGATTGTTTGAAGCCGCATTTAAACTGCATTTTGGAAGTTAAAACTCTGGGGACCATATCAGTCCATTATATGGAGAAAAATGCTGAAATGTTTCCCTCAAAAAACACAATTTCTTTACGACTTACGAAAAAAAGACATCTTGGATGACAAGGGGGTGAGCACATTATCTGTAAATTGTTGTTCTGGAAATTAACTTCTTCTTTAAATTTCTGTAAAAAATAAAAATCCTGTTTTGATGAACATCACGTATTACATACATATTTTTTTCTAAAATAATTTTTGAAGCAAATTGTAATAGTGTAAAAATGAAAGGTACCTAGACACTCCCCTTGTCTGCCATTGGTTGACCAAACAGATGGCCCGCCCCAAACTCACACCATTGGTTGAGGTAATGTTGTGTTCAGGATGTCTGCAAACGAATGTTCTCCATTCATTGTAATTGCATGGAAAACAACAACCACGTTTATAAGCTATGTATTTTCAGTGTAATGGCAAAACTTGTAATTGTCCATTTCTCAAATAGATGTGTTTACATGGCGGTTTCCTGTTATTGTCCTAATGAGGCCAAGAGTCCACTTCTGCACACTGTGTAAACATAGTCATTGACTAAGAGGTTATAGTGCAGCTTAAACTTCGGCTTTAATTTGAGGTTATTTAAACAATCTGTGAACAATGTCGCAATTACTGTCCCTTTTTCATGCATTCTTTCCATTTTAAATTGGCTGTTCAGCCAGTTGTTTTTTAGCCAAGTGTGTGTCGTTGCATTTTTCATGCACAAGAAAGCTGTCAGAAAGTCGTGAGTTAATTTTCAGCATTTGCATTTCGAGTCTGTTGCTGGAGTTTCTCAACATGAGGACCAAAGACATGTCAGTTCTGATAAAGCTTGTTGTCATTAAGCCGAACAGCAGGATAAACTGATCAGAGGCAATGCAGGTATGTCCAAATCACCTGTTTGAAAAACGCAGAACACGGAAAAAAGAAGTGCTTGTGATCCAAAGCATACCACCCTATTTGTGAGACATGGCTGTGTGCTATGCCCCAGGCATGTACGGCTAATTCTGTCTCCCTTGACTTTAGTGATGTGATTGCTTATTAATGTAATGCGAACTGTAATGAAGATGAATGCTGCTAATGCAACCAAGGAGTTTTTCAGAGCCCAAAAGACGAATAGTCTTGACCAACCAAGTCATTGGCTTGCTTAATCCAATTGAGCCTGCTTTTCACTCACTGAAGACAATTGAACATGCCTTTCAAATGCTCAAAACAAATTCCTGTTACTCACTGAATGCTTGGGGATTTACTGCTAAGTATGTAATAAGGTTGATTCACTTAGGGCTTTTAGTTACTGTAGTTAACTAAAACCTTAAAAAAAAAAAACATTAACTGAAAAATGTTTTTTTTAATTTCAGTTGAATGCCAAACCATAATTTCTCATTTTTCCTGAAATCCAGTTGATTTAAAATGAATAAAACTAAATTAAAAATAATCATAATAATAAACAAACCCATAATAAAATAGCTTTAAATATAAATATAAAAATAAAAACGAATTAAAAATTGTAATAGCATCCAGCCTGGTCTCATTGTTTATACGTAGGTATTAATACTAGGGCTGTCAGTCGATTAAAAATTTTAATCTAATTAATTACATGATGTTTCGATTAATTAATCTAATTAATCACAAAATTAATTTGACTGAGAAAATAACCACAAAAGATTATTTTAAGCTATTTTTGTGTTAACTGAGAAAGTATTAAGTAGACATTACAGATTGTAGCTTTAGAAAGAAATATTTTATTTGATTCAACACTAAATGTATTACACATACACATTTGGGCTGCAACAGCCGTAAACTATGGAACAAATAAGAAGATAATTTGAGAAACATCTCAGTATTTTTTGTTTATTCAATGAAAGACATTGGTAACCGAAACAGCTTTAACCAACAGTCTTCAAAATGTCTTTTTCTATGTAAAGGTTTGAAACGACATGAGGGTGAGAAAATCATGACAGAATAAAATTTTTTTATCTATCCCTTTAAATTTTTTATTCTTATTTTATTTTTTATTTATTTTATATATGTGACAAAACACACGGGGCATTTTTTGCACCAATATCTTGAATTTTAGGGCATAACTGCATTTATGGAGTTGTTGCCCTGCATCATATTTGTCAGCAGTCAACTATATGAAATATAAGATGACATACCAGTATGGGGGCGGGGCTAGCGCATTAACTGCGTTGAAATATTTTAGTTGTGTTATTTTTTCATAACTAATTAATGAAGTTAAAACATTAAACTGACAGCCCTAATTAATACATAACATTTACAAGCACAAAACATACATTTTTGTACGTTTTTATTGATGCCAAAACGTACAATTTACACGTATTTCAACAATTAAAATGTACAGATCGCTACATATTTTTAGCTAAAAAAGTAAACTATTTACGTATCTTTCATATCATTAAGAAATTCATATCAATGCCTTTTTATCATTTTATCAATACGCAATTTAGATTTTTAGAATTTTATAGTAAATATAAAAGGATATAAAATGCAATTGACCAAAATATGCAGGAAATGACCATTTTAGTAACTATTTAGCAGTAAAAATATTTTTTTATAGTTGCTAATCCCACTCCTATCTCTAAATTTAACCATAACTATTTCTGTACAGTATAATAAAAACGTGACAGACAGATAAGTATTATCATTTGTTCATTTATTTATTGCAAAAACGTCAAAAGCAGTACCAAAACTAATCCAAATGATGATGCAATGCAGCCTTAGTCCTCTCTGGCGGAATACAGTAGATTTGTGTGAGGTGCAGAGCAGAATTTAAGTTGTCGATCGTTGAAAATGGTAAAGAACGGAATGGTATTATATATTAAGTAAATGAGTAAACAATTTAATAATACATTTGAAAACATAAGGTCATTGATATAGCAACTAAAAACAACAATAAAATGAATGCCGTGATTTCAATGTTCATAAGGATTCATTTTTGGCGTCAATACGTCAGTATTGTATGTTTAAATGCTGAAAATACGTAAGTATTTGTAAAAACGCAAGTAAATGTTTATATTGTCTATAAAAACGTAAGTAAATATCCGTTTTGTAGAACCACATTTTCCGTAAAATACATACGAATTGTCATGAGATCACGTTGTAGTATCTCAGTGTTACTAAAATAACACTTATGGTTTTAATTTATTCTCTTGTGTATATTAAGGTTTGTAATTTCTGCAAGGTTCAGCTTTGTGGAAATAAATACTCTCAAATTAAAGCTGGCTTTTTTCTCCTTAATCTTATGGTGATTGTATATGGGTCATAACAACAGTCAATAGTGCACATAGTCTGTGCTGCAGTAATAAACCAACATCAAAATGGCTCCATTTGTCTCTAAATGGACATAATTTTGAGCTGCAATGTAAGAATCAACATTTTTTATTTTAGGTTCATGTGTTTGTAACATCTCCATCTGCGTTGTCTAATATTAGCATCGTGCATTTGTATATATTACACTGTAGTTTCTATTCACTGTGCTATATTTCTCACTTTCACAGCTATTATTGCCTGAACAGTGTGTATTTAAAAAGTCAAGGCTTCGTCAGGGTTGTCCTGATTTGTATTCACCTTATTTGTGGTATTTGTAAATGCAATTAAAGACTTTATGCTGTTACTGGCTTGACATTTTACTCTAATGATTATATTCATGCACGGACACATTTATGATTTGACATATTCGTATCACTGAAAGAATTTTCAACTTGTACAGCTGTATTCATCGGGTTATGCGGTACATTGCAGCCAACCAAGCATATGTTAAAAGCAAGGCCCGATTTTATGGAACATTGAGATTTATCAGAGAAGAAATGCACTGTTACTTGGCACAGTCGAATAGTGACCCATCATTTCTGTATGATTTGAAGTGTGACTGAAATCGTGGACGGTTTCCCAGTCGAGAAATGGCAAATGTAGATTTGTGAAAATTCCTGAACGTTGCAAAGCAATAAAAGGTCCTCTTTGTCTGTAAGACTGCATAAGAAGGATATGGGGAAGGCCCTTGGATGGCATTCAGTGTCATTTTCCTTCAGTAGAAACCTAACATAAAAAACTAGCCAGAAGAAGTCAATCTTAACAGTTGTCCAGTGCTTACAATAGGCTTTTGAAATCAATGAATGACATTACCTCTCTTACAAAACCTACTGAACTGCCTTGCTGTCTGCTGCATACATAGGCAGCAATTGATTTCAGTAGAGTTGCTGCTAAGATGTTGCTAAGCTAACGGCACAACATTACTGTATAAGAAGCATAAAAGCAAAAATTTTGAGTAAAATAATCTACATTTAAATTTTTTATTTCATTTTTAGAATATGCTACTTATACTGGAAAATTAACAAAGATGTAAATAAAACAGATTGTTGGAGTATGATGCAAGAAAATACTATTTAGTCTTTCTTTATTTTAAAATTCTTTAAAGTTCTTTTTCCTTAGCACATATTTTAGCAGTTGTCTTAAATTGGATATCATTTGCAAAATTCATCCAAAAGATTTTGATATCAGACAGTCTTACCATGAAAATGGTACTTTAAATCAATTACCAGGCTCCTCTTCCTAGTGTGAAGTATCATATAACAATTTATTAACCACATTTTTTCTAATCTAGACAAAATACATATCATTAGAAAGGCCTGAACTTCATGATTCCATATTCCATAAGGTTATTATTTGACTATTTTGTGATAGAAGCAATATTATGACAGAAATATATCAATTTGTGACAGGAAAATGCATTAAAATAAATAAAATCTCACAGAAACCTGCATTTTTGTGATATCAACTTCAAATTTGGAACATAGTTAAACAAATGGCTTTGGTTTTATGGCAATTTTATATTTCAAAATATGTTGTAAAATATTTATTTAACTTGCTGTTACACTGTAAAAAAAAAAATACACAATTTGTTGAGTCAATTTAAAATATTTTTTAACCCTGCTGCCTTAAAATTTTAAGTTTAGTCAACTTGAAATGTTAAGTTGTATTAAGTGACAACTTAGATGTTTGAGTTGACTTAACAAAAAAGTTGGTTTGTTAAACTTTAAAGCTGAGTCAGTTACCCAGCTGCCTTAAACTTTTAAGTTGAATCAACTCAAATATCTAAGTTGTCACTTAGTACAGCTCAACATTTCAAGTTGACTAAACTTTTTTTGAGTTGACTGAACTTAAAATTTCAACAACAGATTATTTTAAGTTGACTCAACAAATTGTTTTTTTACAGTGTACTTGCTGTTTCTCTGTTATTACTTGTGACATTTATTAGCAATTTCTGTGTAAAAAGGTTTGTACACCATTTTTTTCTGCCTGTCTTGTAGTTCTGGCATGCACTGGACACACATATTGCTTTGTCCTTCACCATCTGCTGTGATGTAAATGTCGGTTGAAACTAGAAATTAAAAGTAATGAAAGGCCTCACTGACTGAACCACTCACCCCCCAAAGCCGCAAACTATGTACCTCTGACGCACATGCTAACCGAAGACTGTAATGCATTTCCATAGATGACTCTCTGAATTATACGCCTTTGATATTATAAGGCTTCGCAGACAAATAACGGCTTGTCTGGAGTGCCCATCTTGACTGCACAATACAATATGGCTCCTATTCTTCAGCATGATAGGTTAAAAGCCAATTTGTCTATTTACATAGATTTGTGACACTGTGGTTAATGATTTCATTCAACTCAATACTTTTCTCCACAGTGCATATTCTCTGTGGGACATACAAAGCCTGTGTTCCCTTAGCATGAGTGTTATTTATAAGGATTGGATGTGTTAGAGAAAGAACATGATGTTATTCTTGAATTTTAAATGGAAAACTTAATGAATTAATAAATCTCGGCTGCTAAACCCAGTGCTGGCGAACAGAATGGGACAATGAGGTGGAGACAGCAATTGAAGCAGTCTCTCTGTTTATAAGCTGATAAGTCATGGACTGATGAGTCCATTCCTTAATTGTGAAGAAAACTCATTTTAGCCTCTGGCTGAAGAGGTGGGTTATTAATTGATCTTGTAATTAAAATAACATGTTATATTTGTTGGGAGGATAAAGGTGCAAGACTGTATAAATCATCCCTTCCTCCGAAGCGCCATGTGATAAATTAATTATTGTTGGTTGGGAGATGTGCCAGTTAGTCATTCTGTACATCCACCCGACAACAACATCAGTGAACTTTAAAGTCAGACATGCCGTGATGTTGTGAAACTTATTAGGAGGAAAAATAATAAACTGGATTAGCATGCAGTTTCAATTCAGACCACTAACCTCTGGCTTCAGTGTGATAATAGAAAATCCTTTTGAACTTGATTTAACTGGTGCACCTATTAAATGTTTTCCCTTGAAAGATCAGGTTATACCAAGCCTAGATTTATCCCAACAATAAAAATATCATTCAATAGCAGTCTATTTTGAATTAGTCAACCACCTTTTTTTGTACGTGTCAAATCTGTGCATGAAAGACGAATCACAAAGGCGCCGAACCCTAGGGAACCTTGTTTGGCATATATTGACGTATTCACCGATTTGCGAGGTGCTGTGTTCACAGGTATTCTAAAACATAATCTCTGCCTTGTCATTTTAATTTGCGTTTGTGATCAAGCCGCAACTGGCAAATTTGTCAAACAGTAAGCCCCGCAGCATCCATTTTTCATGCCAACTTTGCTATTTTCAGACCCTCCCATCTGGTACGAGCTTAGAAACTCACCAATGATTTACAGTTGCACTCTTTTGTTATGAAGCCTGTAAATGACTGGGATTGTAGGGCTTTTGTGGTTTTTGCATTAGCAAATGCTGGTGCGTGATTGCTATAATGAGAACTCCTTAAAAGACTGATGTAATTGAATCTTAGAAGCTGTGCTATGAGTTTTAATGATTTTTGTGTGGATTACTACGTTAGATATATAACAGTATAGTTCACCCAAAAATGAATTTTCTGTCATGATTTACTCACCCTCATGTCGTACCAAACATTTACGACATATAGTCAACCCTCTACAATGCGAGTAAATCACTCGCATATGCGTCTAAATCTTCACTCTGGACAGCTAAATGATGTCTAGCATTAGCCATTGGCTAATAAATTGTTAGATTTTACTCACCAGTGTGTGAGTTGGAGGTGAGCTATTTTTCAGTTCATCTCAATGGATGTGTAGTGTACCTGTATTTGACGTGCCGTTAACTCTGCTGTGAAGGCGCACAACTTGCTGTCACTTTGCTGAGAGCACTGTTTTTCACACACATGTGAAAAAAAGAGAGCGAGAGAGTCTTACACAGCATGCAGAATTGACACGCTACATGTAAACAGTATTCTTTGTTGTATTTTCCTGAGTTCATTTGGAATTCTTCATCTTTTAAAGGGGTCATCGGATGCCCATTTTCCACAAACTGATATGATTCCTTAGGGTCGTAATGAAAAGTTTATAACGTACTTCAGTTAAAATTTCTCAGTGGTAGTGTAAAAAAAAGACCTTTTTTACCTTGTCAAAATCAGCCCTGTTCAGAGCGAGCCATTCTGTTGCATGTTCCTTTAAATGCTAATGAGCTGTTCTCACCCTGCCCCTCTCTTCTGTGGGGTGACAAGCCGCTCTGTTTACTTTAGCCGCGAAACTTGCTAACTAGCACATTATTGAGAAAAGCGATTTGCATAGATGCATAAAAAACCCTTGTACTCACTTCTGCTGTAGGTGAAGCTGCATCATGAATGATTCACACGAACATAGATGCATTTATGTAGATTGCTGGGCGCATTTCCTTTAAAAACGAAAGTTATGTTAATCCTCTGTGTCTGACTGCTAAGTTCGTTATTCGTCTTGGCATGATTTGCCAACACACATTTCTGTTCAAACAACATGTAAAAGTGAGTTTTGCATCCAATGACCCCTTTAAGAACAACCATAAGATACTGCCGGTTTCTCTGGGAGTGGGCGGGACCAATGATTTGATTTTAGCAAATCAGTTCGAGCCAACGCAGAAAACATGCTTAATATTTATAAATACAGCAGCTCATCAATCCATGCATTTTATGTTGTTATTAGTGGTAGAATTCTAGTATTATTGTTATAATCTTATCAGTATTATTGTTAGTTTTTTCCCCCCTTTTTTTACAGAAACCCTGAATAACCAGCAATATTTTAAGCAGCACCACCAGTCCTAAGTTCAGTTAAAATGACAAATATGAATTGATTCATACATGCTTACAAAGTTTTAATTCTAATTACTAAAGTTCTATTATAAACAATGCTTGATTACCATAATTAAAAGAAAGAAAGGAAAGGACGTGATGTGTGGCCAATTATGGTGACCCTTCAAGCTATGTACACATGTAACACATCAATACCTACAAAAAGTCCCCTGGTACGATGTCCGAAACCCAACAGAAAGTCTGTTATTTAGAATTTTCTCTGCAAGTTTTGTGTCGTTTTTGCCATCTTCAGGCGTTGTATTTAAACTAACTTCTCATAGAGATTTAAACACCAATCAACACCAAAATTTGTTCAGTCTAATCTAAAGCCCTTTGTGACGTTACATTGTGAGGATCTTGAGTTTTTGTTGAAGCACGTGTTCGTGGCGGCCTGACAAACTTTGATGTTTCGCCATGAAACAGGAAGTTGTTATAATTCAGGTATGCAATGTCCGATCAGCCCCAAATTCCACATGTTTGATATGAGTCTTGTCCTGAACACACGCCC
>JAHKKF010378310.1:0-14144 GCA_019740295.1 Labeo calbasu | reverse complement strand
AACGATGTCCTTATTACCTTTTTGTGCCTTAAACGTGGTAGTTGCGTTGCTGTCTATGCAGGGTCAGAAAGCTCTTGGATTTCATTTAAAAATATCTTAATTTGTGTTTCGAAGATCTTGCAGGTTTGGAACGACATGAGGGTTAGTAATTAATGACAGAATTTTAATTTTTGGGTGAACTATCCCTTTAAGTGATGGCTAAAAAGTATTACATACCATCATGAACGATGTTCGCAATCTGGGTGGATGGAATCTTGTTTTCCAAAGTGCTGGTGTGATGGTCCATATCCTGACCCCCCATATAATCCTCTTCTAAAGATGACAGCTCTCTCTCCAAGGTCCAGGCCTTGTGGGACATTTTCATCCCTGAGCCATGTTTTCCCTGGAGATGAGAAGGGTCACTCTCCCCATGGGCCTTCCCTTTGGGAATGCTTTTGCAACCAGCATTTGCACTGTAGTCAGGAAGAGGAAAGGTGCCGATGCCACTGTCAAGGGTGTGTGTGGAGATCCCAGATCCTGAAAGTGAGGAATTTGAATAGAATATACCATTAGTATTTTATTCTTTTAAAATATTTAGACTACAGTACCGCATAACACAGGATCACACCCTAAACTCAAGATAAGGTTTTCCATACAGCTGTTGCTGAATGACTCACATATGGGAGCCACAGAAATTCAGACGCACCTAGATTATTCATCATCAGTGACAGGTTAAAACCCGTTTTTGTTGCTACATGCTAACCAATTGAAATTCCAGCCTCTGGAAACATTGAAAACCATGATGTCATGCATTGTGATCATGCCTTACCAGCAAAGTGTTCATGATGAATCGTCTCAGCCAGGTTCTCATCTGACGTGACATCTTTACTCAGTAATGCAGAAACCTGTGAAAAACGAACAGTCAACGTAACGTTAAGGAACTTTTAAAACAACAATGTGAATTATATGCATGATTTCACTTTTTTACCTTTTCCATGTCATCACTGCTTCTTGTCTGGCCAGCAATGCCAGCGCTCTGGTGACTGAACACAGGTCTGGATTTACAGTCAAACGAAAGGCGTCGATGTGCCATACTGATGCCACCAGTGTCTTTCCCATCAACCCTTATGGAAGAATTAGAATAAAACTGATGTGAAAATACTATTCATTGTTTATCCACAGTATATTTACAATTCAGCCTGTTAATCAGAAACAAAGCGTATGGCTTTGGAATACCTGGATTATACACTACCAGTCAAAAGTTTTTGAACAGTAAGATTTTTAATGTTTTTTTTTTAAAGTCGTCTCTTCTGCTCACCAAGCCTGCATTTATTTAATCCAAAGTACAGCAAAAACAGTTCAATTTTGAAATATTTTTTACTAAAGTAACTGTTTTCTATTTAAATATATTTTAAAATGTAATTTATTTCTGTGATCAAAGCTAAATTTTCAGCTTCATTACTGCAGTCTTCAGTTTCTTCCGATTTACGGTTCAAGAAACATTTTTTTATTAGAATTATCAATATTTAAAACAGTTAAGTATATTTTTTCAGGATTCTTTGATAAACAGAAAGATCAAGGATGCTTTAAATTGATCAAAAGTCATAATAAAGACATTTATAATGTTCTATTTTAGATAAATGCTGTTCTTATGAACTTCCTATTCATTAAAAAAACCTGAAACAATTCTACTCAGCTGTTTTCAACATAATAATAAATTTTTTTGAGCCGCAAATCATATTAGAATGATTTCTGAAGGATCATGTGACTGGGTTAATGATGGTAAGATGCAGCTTTGAAATCACATAAATTAAATTACATTTTAAAATATATTCAAATAAAAACAGTTATTTCAAATAGTAAAAATGTGTTTAAATTTGACTGTTTTTGCTGTACTTTGGAATAAATAAATGCAGGCTTGGTGAGCAGAAGACACTTTTTAAAAAAACATTAAAAATCTTACTGTTCAAAAACTTTTGACTGGTAATGTAGCAGGTAGACTGCTTTTATGATCTTCCTTTCTAGTGCTTTTTATTAAATAGTTTAGGTTTTGGTTGAATGCAAGTACATTTTTACATTTTGGTTAAACTTTCCCTCTCATTTCTTAAATCAGAAGCAGAAGCCCAGTCACTGTGAAAATGCAAATTCACATTAACTGTCAAGACAGCTGATTCACAAGACATATTTAAATAGTCTCAAAGCACATTTTCTCACCTTACTCATACAGCCAATTAACTTTCAACACCTGCAAACCTGTTCTACAACTATGCACTTGACGATCAAGGAATTAAGGATTAAAGTAATTAATTTGGCCTTTGATTTGTGGCTTTATTCTGGGTTGATTCATGTACTAAAAGAACATGTCCTGGAAGAAAAAAAATTGAGAATATGACTGAAAATATTATTAAAAATTACATTTAATTGCGTTAAGCGCAACCAAATGGCATCTTTTTTTTTGCCCCACTTGAAATACGTACTTGTGCCATCTTTCTTTAAAACAAATGTCAAAATAAAACACCTTTGTACTAACCGGTTTAGCAGTTGCTGCATGAAGTTGTCAGATGGCACTCCTCTGTACATTACAGACAGCTGGCCTTGGGCTTGGTCCATCACCACCTCACAAGAATGTCCCTTTCCTTGTCGGTCCAAGGCCACTCCATTCACATAAGCCCGTTCTTCTTCAAGAGCTTTATGCAAGCCCTCTGCCTTCTCAATCAGCATGGAAATGTTTAGGCTCTCGCTCTCGGTTCTCTTCGCAGCCCCTTTGGAATCCTTGCCCACTGAGGATATATTGAGTTTCCATTCTCTCTTGTCATCTTTCGCTTTGGACGTTTCTGGTTTACGGCTAAGAGCGGGAAGCTTGCTTTTTCTCAGACCGAACCAGTTGGCAATTCCATTGGAAGCCTTTTGCTTGACCTCGGCCATTTGCCCTTTATCTTGCTCTTGCAGTTTCAGCATGTTTTCCTCAATGCCCTTCATGACCTTTTGCTCAATAGAAGACTGAGGGCTGGGGGCAGAGTGCCTTTTTTCTTCAGCAGACTCTACTGGCCTTGGCGGCGGTGGAGGAAGACTCTCTCCGTAGGAAGAATTCTTCTTCTTGTTGGCCCTGAGATGGCTCCTGTCCTCAGATTTGGACATGTACCTCTGAAACTCTTGAGTAGGTTTCCCATCTCGGTTCATTGAGGGTGGCACAGTTTTAGTTGGTGATTTGAGAGGGATTTTATTGGGGCTGCCACTATGGGGACCAGCAACATTTTTTCCATTGTATGAAAGACTATGGGGTGCCGTACTCTTAGCATAGCTCCGCAAAGCCTGTGCAGCCTCTAGGTTAGTAGATGGTGGATGCATCTTAGATTTTGGGCTCTCCTGCTTGGCTAAGAATGTTCTAGAAGACTCATGTTCAAGTTTGGAAACTAACGTGCTAGTGGGAGGAGACCTGACAGCTTGCTCAACATGCTGAAAGGCTGCTTGTTGTTTCGAAACAGCACCATCAAGATGACCTGAATGGTATGACTTATCTTCAGTGGAATCTGTACTTTTAGGAAGTCTATATTCTCCCGACTTGCAATCAGAGTTCCTGTCAGCAATTTTGCTTTTATCTGTGGTTCGTGTCGGTATGCTTGCGGCTGACTGAATTTCTTTCTTCTCTGCAAGCGGAGGACAAGTTGCAGACTCGTCTGGGTTCCTCAACTTGCCAAGTGCAGCCAGTCGTTCTTTAAACGAATGACTTGATTCACCTGAATGTCTACCAATCCCTGATTTCTTAGGAACAGGCGGCGGTTCATTTCTTTTAAAAGGCGATTCGGAGCTTTGCGAATCATTATCCACCATTTCGTTTTTCTCTTGGCTCCTGGACCTCGTGCTTATCCCACTCTGAGCCTTCTGGGATGATGACTGACTAGGTAGACTGCGGTGATTGACTTGTTTATGCCAAACCGGGCTACCCGAGCTGTCATCTTGGTCTGAAGAATCAGACTCTGGTGAGATTTCCTTCTGCTTGAGACTCGTTGGTCGCTCTACTCCAAACTTCGTCTGCTTTCCTTTCGCACCTTCATTAGCCGGGCTGGAATTCTGAAGAGATGAGCTCACTTCTCCAAGCAGCTGGGATACATCGGCGTTGCACGTTTTGGAGATGTCAGAGATGTTTTCGTAGTGGGGAATTTTCTGAGGGGTCTTTTGGATGTGAGAACTTTGTGTAGGCTTGGCTACACGAGTTGTTTTAGGGATAGCACAGCCAAGGTCCTTTGGCAATGGTGCAGGGACTTCATCAGGCTGGGGCGGAGAAGTTGGAGCAGAGTGTGACTCCGATTTAGAAGGGGGCAGCTGTCGTTGCCTCTCTGTCGTGGTGGCTTTTCGCGTGGCTACGGGGGAATTGTGCACCTCGTAGTTGTTGCTCCGGCAAGGAATCTTCGAGCTACGAGTCAACTGAGGACTGAGACGAGGTGGAGCAGGTACTGCGGTACGTTCCCCAAGAGTGGGTATCTTAAGGAACTTGAGCAGTTTGGAAGGTGAGGCCTTGACCTCTCTAAGGCAGGAAACTTGATTTGGGCTGACGGCAACTTTCGATCTGATGGACTGAGGATCGGATGGGGTGTCTTTCACAGGGACGGAGATATCATCCAGTACTTTTGAGGCAGTATGATTCTCATTAGGAGAAAATAACAGACCTTTGTGGACTGGTTCATTGCTGTCCATCTCACAGTGTGCATTTTGTAAATTGTCTTTGAGTCCGAGAGTAGGAAGCTTTGAGGTGGCTCGACAGACACAGTCAGTGTCGTCTTTTGTTGCGAACTCTTCCTTCTCGAGTCTTTGTGGCGCTACAGCGTTTAAGTGCTTCAAGTCCGAGTCTAGTAGCGCCACATCAATTGTGCTATCGTCACAAATGGTCTCATTGCAGGTGCTGCCGCTGGACCTATTGGATTGAGACTCAAGCAGAAGGTCAGATAACCTATTCTTGTCTCTTGTTTCCACCAAGACGTGATCGGATCCTCTGGGCTGATCTCTTTCTGAAATGGTCAATCTTGAGTACGATTCAGGGACTTCTAATGAGTGGGGTTCATTCGGTGGGATAAGACCTTGTTCTGCTGAAAGAATGGACAAGTCTCCAGATGTCCTATTTATAAACAGTTCACTTGTACCTGCGGCAGGCTTCACGAGGCTCTGCATTTCCACGTTCTCTTGGAAATCGGGCCGAGCCAAATTGAGGTTATCGATGGTAATTGGGGCTGAAGTGCAACAATTGTGGCTACTCTTGGCTAAGCTGACTGAATCTTTATTGGACAGCATCAGGCATGTGCTACAACTACCACATTTTACATTGCTGTGCTCTCCTCCATTCAAATGCTGATGTGTGCAAACATCTGGACAGGAATGGGAACAATGTGCTTTGGGTGCATTGCACCTGGATGAATTGTCTCTGCAGGCTAATACAGCCTCCTTAGAGGCAAGAGCCTGGCTATAGTCACAGATAGAGGGAATGCCAGAGGAACGGTGGTACCGAAGCGGATCTGTTTCTTCAAGCTTGCGGAGGACCTCTAAAATGTGTGCTTTCTTCTTCAAGAATGGAGACATGGCCTCCATGGACGTGGATGAACCTTGGGTCTCTGGTATGCAATTTTGTGCACATTCGCTGTTTCCCTGCGGAACCAAATCATAAGGATGAGGCAAAGTTGTCATACAAGATCGATTCAACAAAGACTTTGTGTACGGCTCTTACCTTGGCCTGTGCATTCCTCTGAGCCTCAATCAGTTTGTTAGATTCACTGTGCTGCAGCTCGCCAATGTGCTCCAGACAGGGTCCTGGCTGCTTTGATAAGACACATCAGGTAAGCTTTAAGCTTCTTATTATATGAATCAATTTTTGGATTATGCAAAACACCTCATGTATCACAACTACGCATGCACAACAAGGGAATTTCTTTGCCTGTTTACACACAAATTCCTTGTAGTTACATGGAAAAAAATGCTGCCCATGCAACCCAGGAAAATTAAACAGGAAGACGTTAATTGAGCCATTTTCTTCACTTTGCAAACAAACATAATAGGACATCCCTGTGGACTTTGAAGAATGTTTTGTGAAAAACAAATCGGACCAGCACTGTGCATTTTGTCATCCTATGCGATCCTGGACCACAAAACCAGTCATAAGTAGCCCAGGTAAATTTGTAGCATTAGCCAACAATACACTGTATGGGTCAAAATTACTGATTTTTCTTTTATGCCAAAAATCATTAGGATATTAAGTAAAGATCATGTTCCATGAAGATATTTTATAAATTTCCTACCATAAATATATCAATACTTAATTTTCGATCAGTAATATGCATTGCTAAGAACTTCATTTGGAAAACTTTAAAAGGCGATTTTCTCAATATTTAGTTTTTTTTTGCAGATTTTCAAATAGTTGTATCCTAACAAAATATACATCAATGGAAAACTTATTTATTAAGCTTCCAGATGATGCATAAAACTCAGTTTCAAAAAATTGACCCTTATGGCTGTTTTTGTGCTCTAGGGTCACATATGTTGACAGATTTAATCATTTACCTGCTGATGTACACATGATTGACTGTGCAGTTTCTCCTGCAGGAGCTCACACAGTGTTCTGTTCTGCCTCTCCAAATCAAACACACGCATTTTCAGCTTAATGCATTCCTCTCGGAGATCCTAAAAGAAAAGTCCACAGCTTTTTAAAAAACAGTTTAAAAATACATGACTAGAATATATACAGCACTTATAAAATATACAAGCAAAATTATCAATGATTTAATAATTCAATAATTTATAATACATAATAATTCATGAATAAATATAAATTAAATATAAAAACTCTTTACACTGTAGTTCAAATGAAGTTTTTATAACTTTGTTTCTAAAGCAAAACTGCAAGGTTTTTACCTTTTGATTGAGCAAAGCTTGGACAACATGGTTGGCGACCTAAAAATGAACATATAAATTAAACATAAAATACTTCCTATCTAATTGGCTTCTGCATTAGGCAAAAACATTGCAAAACCTCCACAGGAAGGCAAATGCATGGTTTGGTAAGGAACTCACCTCGTCCAAGCATCGCTCATATGCTTCTCTTTGACTCTCGTTTGCTAATGAAAGGGCAGAGTTCTCGGCCTATACAAAAATAGAACAGTTTAAACAGGGAGAAAAGTAAACAAAACTGTACTCTCGGTGAAAGTATATGGCACTTACTTGAAGTTCTCTCACTCGCTCCAGAAGCTCACTGCTGCTCTCTTCTTCTAGATAGGACTCCAGATCACCCTCCTCAGACTCAAAGTCCTCATCTACTCTATTTTGGGCCTCTTCCGACATTGTCTCCACCTAACAAAAACAAAGAGATAGATAAAAAGTTTTTAAAATAGAGACAAAAACTTTTTTATTCTGTCCTCACACTATGTAAACCACTCTGAGTGAAAGAAAAGCGCTATTCTTATAATCACTCTTTGAGCTTGTCAAATGTTTTTAAAGTCGACAATACTTAATACACAGAGAACACTGTAAGTTTGGGGCAGGGCTGTCTGCTTGTCCAACCGATTGAAGATGAGGGGAGTGTTTGGCGAAACTTGTTTGAAGACACATTATTAATGCAATTCTCTTTGGTGTGCTAATGAACCAGAAATTACACACCCCACCTTTAAAGAGTTTCAGATTCTTGCTTTTTTAACCACGGCGTTCACATATTGTAAACAACTGGTTAAACAACCTGTAAATCAACTTTCCAAACATTCTGGTGTACTTGGTGTTGTTACAGAACGCACCAGCGGTGTGCCTTTTAATCTCGATGTAAAAGAGTTAGCGTGATTAGCGAGTCTTTAAGACAGCTGGGAGTGAGTAAGCAGGACTTGAGTCCCCGGCAGGACACATCTTCACTTTAATAGTGTCATCAGAAAGGATTAGACAGGAGAGGTCGGAAAACACTAGAGGATTCCAGCCATCACGCAGATTCGTGACCTACTGACTTACTGACTGGGGCGCAGGATCAGATCCTCTTGACCTGCATTTAAACTTAGATGTCCAAACCGTGTTCAAAGACCTGTTTTTAAAAAAAATCATGGTGGACAAACCTGCTTGGCAAACCAAGAATTTTTCCCATTACCCCAATTTCGCTTTGTATGTTGAAGCCATTAACCAATACACCATATAATTTAAACATGTTTCTCCTGTCCTTGTCGTTGAACTATACCACAACAGCAGCTTTAGAGCCCTGCATTTCAGCCCGCGCCCGATGGGCCCCGACTTTTTTACACCCCTAGGGCCGGGCTTTGGGACAGTTTTCACATCATAGTTCAGACGCGGGCCAGGCTTCTGGCCTGTTTTAGGCTTCTCCTTATTTTTATATTTTAGACATCCACCAATTATAATGCTGAAAAAAAATTCTGCGCTGGTGGAAACAACACAAGACTTCACTTCACAAAGCTTGCCACAAAGCACCGGCACAAGTTATTACCATGAATGTGCTGGGGGGAAACAGCAAAGAGATTTTAAAATTATTATTTTATTGCTGAGTTTCGGTTTATATTTGTGAAGCGCTCCTGTTAAGACGACAGAAATCATGTTTGTTTTCTTTATTTTATAAAAGCACCGTTTGCAACGTTTTGTTGACATTGTGAGTGCACACAAATAAAAGTAGACCTTTCACAGCTCCGAATGATGTATTACTCTTACCTTTATGGGCAAAAATGATGGAATATTTTAAATAGTTTTTAAAGAAATAATGAAAGTGATCGCGCTGGCACCTCCATGTCCTGCAAAGCAGCTTTAGCTTCCACTCTCAGCACAAATGATTGGAGATGTGTCTAATAGAGCACATTTATCTAGGTTTAACGTTTAAACTAACATTGTATAAACTAACTGTTTTATATATATTGATTTTTTTTTTTTTTTAGGCAAGTCGTGATGATTTGAGAAGGCAAAATTGATCTAACAGATTGTTATCAGTCTTCCGATGGCTGCTTGGTCACTTTAAAAAACGAACAAAAAAATGCTTCAAACGTTTTTCTAAATTAACTTAATAAAAAAAAAGAAGCTAAATATAATCACTTTGCCATTACATACAAAACTGAACTATTTTAATAGCTGAAAACAGCTAATAGCTAGTATAAGCTGTTTTGGTAAAGGGGGGGAAAAGACGGGCTCGGGTCGGACTCTGGCCGACAATTCTGATAAGCTGTCGGACAAGGGCCGGGCTAGGGCCTATATTTAAGGCCCGTGCAGGGCTCTAAGCAGCTTCCAGTCACCGTCATCCACCCATTCCCACCACTGCACTATACCATAAATTTGACCTTCAATAAAAACACCGGATATAGTCAGCAGATGGAATATCACATTAAAACCGAATCTAAAAATCAATATGGTTATGTGACTTATTCATTATTGATCCTCTAAGTATTCTTTGTGCTCATTTATGTAGCAAGCTTATCTATAGACATCTAACGTGAGTGAATAGCTTAAATGGAAGCTCCATATCTGGAAGTAAATGAATACAAACGCTATTGGGGTTAGAGGGTTGACAGGGTGCAGCGGGTCAGAGAATACTGCTCTGTTTTAACAGTAAAGAAGGCACTATTTGACAGGCTCCGGGCCACACTACAGAGCTGCTAGTTCCTGCGGTGCCAGGAGGCTCCTTTCACATGACAGAGTCTTTTCAAAAAGACACAAGGCATAGCCTTCTGATAGAGGAAGATGTATTTGTAGCGTTACTGTCATACATTAAGCCGTGCAGAACGGAAGCATTTACATTTTTTATACAGAAGAAACTGTTAGCCACAATGACTTACAATGAAAATAGTAAGTAGTAATAGTAAGGAGAATTAATCCATCTACAAATCCTATTAAAAAAATGTACTGCCAATGTACCAGATGTTTAATAAATACACCTTGCAGAATCTGCAAAATGTTAATTATTACCAAAATAATTATTTAGTACTGACCTGAATAAGATATTTCACATACATGTATTTCACATTACATATAGTCCACAAGAAAATAATAGTTGAATTTATGAAAATGACCCTGTTCAAAAGTTTACATACATTTGATTCTTAATGCTGTGTTGTTACCTGAATGAGTTAAACTGCCTGCTGTTCTTCAGAAAAATTCTTCAGGTCCCACAAATTCTTTCAATTTTGTGTATTTGAACCCTTTCCAACAATGACTGTATGATTTGAGATGCATCTTTTCACACTGAGGACAACTGAGGGACTCATATGTAGCTGTTACAGAAGGTTCAAACGCTCACTGATGCTCCAGAAGGAAACACGATGCATTAAGAGCCAGGGTGTAAACTTTTGAACAGAATGAAGATGTGTAGGTTCTACTTATTTTGCCTAAATATCATATTTTATTCATTTAGTACTGCCCTTCAGAAGCTACAGAAGACACTTGCGTGTTTCCCAGAAGACAAAATAAGTTAAATTTACCCTGATCTGCAAATTCAAAAGTTTTCACCCTCCGGCTCTTAATGCATACTTTTTCCTTCTGAAGCATCAATGAGCATTTGAACCTTCTGTAATATACACAATATATACTCAAATACACAAAAACACTGAAAAACCTGAAGGATTTTTCAGAAGAACAGCAGGCAGTTTAACTGTTCATGACAAACAAGGGACTCATGAACAACTATCACTAAACCAAAAAAAAACACAGCTGTGGATCATTCAGGTAACCACACAGTATTAAGAATCAGGTGTATATAAACTTTTGAACGTGGTCATTTTCATATATTGTGTTATTTTCTCCTGTGGACTACATGTAAACATCTTTTATGTGAAATTTCTTATTCAGGTCAGTACTAAAAAAAATAACATGCATTTTGTGTAATCTCTCTTATTCTGGTAAAATAATTAACATTTTGCAGATTCTGGAAGATGTACGTAAACGTTTAACCTCAACTGTAGATAAACACACAAATTATCGATTTAAAATAATAACTGAAAAAAAAAAAAAAAGTAATAAATAGTAGCCAAAAACTCACCAAGAAATGAATATAGTGAAATCCAATGCCTTGGGGATAAAGCTTGAAATTTAATACCTTAAAAAGCAAGTTTATATGATATTCCTTCTGTAGAGTGAATATAGCTAGAGGAGTAGAACTAACCGGTATTCCAGGTTAGTACTCTTGTTCTTGTCTGAAAAGAAAAACCTAAATAAAACATCCCTCTGTATTTCACTGTGTCACGCTCGAGTCCTCTTGTGCGTCTGTCTAAAAGAGTTGTAAGATAAAGATAATCTCGAGCTACAAGGAAGTCAACATATTATGCGTAAGTGATGACATATCTATTTCACAACATTTACAATACTGGATTAGCTAGAACTCTGTCATGTCTCTGCATTTTTACCCCATGCTGTTAATGCTTGACCGTTTTTCCGAATGCTGGAGGCCAGGGCTGGGCAAAACCTCAAGAGGATCTCCACCAGCCTCGATCATCTTCCCTTTTCATCTATGAATCACTTGCAAGCAATAAAAAATGTATGGGTAGGCTGATTCTGATGAAACATATCCTCAAAAGCCTATTTTGGAGTCATTATGATAATACTGTCACTGGAGAGATGACTGTCAGTCAAAAAAATTCCCCTCCATTGCTACTGTACTTTTGGACCTTCCTCAAAAGTCCCCAGAGAGACAACATCCAACATTCCTTAAGACATGTTTGGACTAACTAACACTGAATCATGATGGTCGACCAAATTTTCAGAGTAAATAAATTAAAAAAGTACATCTGCATTTATTGACAGCTAATGGCCTTAGCTACAGTGCAGTCACTTCTTAAACACAACTGAAGTACCGTGTCAGTAGAACAGGGCTAATCCTCTGTGCGCTTGTAAGGAGATTAGCATCCGTTTGCATCTGGCCCTAAACTTAAAGGGATAGTTCACCCAAAAATGAAAATTCTGTCATTAATTACTCACCCTCATGTTGTTCCAAACCTGTAAGACCGTTCATCTTCAGAACACAAATTAAGATATTTTTAATGAAGCGTTTTTTTTTTCCTTTGCACACAAAAAGTATTCTCGAAGCTTCATAAAATTAAGGTTGAACCACTGATGTCACATTTTAACAATGTTCTTACTACCTTTCTGGGCCTTGAACATGGTAGTTAATTTATGTTCTGAAGATGAACGAAGATTTTACAGGTTTGGAATGACATGAGGGTGAGTAATTAATGACGGAATTTTCGGGTGAGCTACCTCTAAAAGCCTTACAGATTTGGAACAACATGAGGGTGGGTAAATGACATTTTTGGGTGAATTGTCTCTTTCAGAATCATGCATAGAAAAATCAATCTCTATTCTGAACAGCGGGGGTGGATGTATCCACCATAACATCTAGGATGCTTATAGCCCTGCTCTATATACCATAGCATAGTGGAGTCGGTTTTAGCGACAGGCAAAAACAGAGGCAAACAAGCACCCATGCCAACAGGATTCTTGGCAGCGCACAAGCACAATGCAAGCTCCTTAATCCACTGATATTCTGTATAGTAAACATAGCAATAAAGCACTGTGGCGTACCCAAAACAGGGCCCCAAACTCATTTGTCTGTAAAGCAGTACATTTATTGAGGCTAAGCTTCTGAGAGACTACTGTTAACGTTGGTAGGACTTATATTCTCACATACTTCTGAGTCACTGGCTTGGTATGATGCCCAGAGGAGAGAAGTCTACAGAATGTGACTAAGACTAGAAATCAAAGCTACGCTCTGAGACGAGACTACGACAAAACATGGCGGAGTCAGACACCAGAGGCCACTGTCTCTTTTGCTGGATATATCAAACACAAGAGAGGCACTCTTATCTGACAATGTAGAGGACACACAGCTTCTTGAGAGGTTGATCGAATGATGAGGAGAGCGTCTGCTTAATCAGGAAGAAGGACAAAGGAGTTTTCGATCGCACACAATGTCAAATTTATTTTTAACCATCATGCACTGAACCACAGGCATTCATTTACACGCCTATCTGTAAAAGAGAAGGGCGTCAAGACCAGCAGAAAGATCACAACCACATGCCTTCTAATAAATGTAATTTATATACTTTGAGCAATTAGAGGTGGGCGATATACCAATAGACATGATTAACGGGTAGAAATTTGTGAACCCCCTGATAGCACATGTACATCATGGAGACGTCTATTTGATGTCTGCATTTACATCTACAAGACGTATTTTTTGGAATGTTTGCTCATCTGCAAAACGACTATAGGACGTTTCCTATCACATGTCAAATAGACGTCTATTAAATGTCTTTAGGATGTTTATGATTTAGAATGTATGGAAAACTGACATCTTGCAGATGTCTGTCAGATGTCTGTACACAGTAGATGCTTTCCAGATCAAAAAAGCATCAGATGTACGTGTGCTATCTGGGTCACAGTTACACGCTCACATGACGCTGTGCTACATGGTCACCAAATGTATCGTTTTCACACGTTTTAAGCATTGCAGTTTAAAAAAAACAAGTGATTTTAAGCCGTGAAAATGCAATCAGCAGCAAAAGAGAACGCATTTCACTATATGCACGCTGAGAGCGCAAACGTGTAGACGGTGCTCATAGAGTGCGCAAGTTTTGAACTTGAGCTGCTTTATAGGCCTTGAACGGTTAAATACACACACTTTTGTGTGTCAAAATGTCCGTATTTGCAAGTGAAAGTAAAAAGCAAACACACGTGTAACACTATATTGGATCCGGGCAGCTCCTAAAGTGACAGCAGTCTGATATTCCTGCTGTCTGTCATTCATGTTAATCAAACAACAAAGGACAGAAAATATCACTTTAATAAAAAGAAATATATTTAATTCACACAGTGAAGAATATGGAGTGTTTTATACATTTCATTACTTCATACAATGTATGTAGCGTTTCTTATTTATTTGTTCTACTGCAGATGTTTTTGTCCTATTGCTTATAATTAGTTTCTTATTATTATTTAATTGCTGACTGTTTACTCATTTTTAGTGAGCTTGAGTTTTTTTTTTTTTTTTTTAATAGCATTACTTTTTTGTGATATTGACACTGGTGACAAGAATTATGAAATTTCGATGGTATCAAAATTTTCTGATCTCATAATTTAAATTCTGATTATTTAAAGCAAAAATAACTATATTGTTACCATGAAATAAAATTACTCATATGTGGTCCACGACCACAAAACCA
>JAHKKF010378298.1:0-13870 GCA_019740295.1 Labeo calbasu | reverse complement strand
ATATAAAATGTAGTAGTGTTTCTTATATTATATTTATTTATGCTGATATTAATTTAGAAAGACAAGAGGTGCAGTAAAGAGATAAAACTAATAAAAATTACTATTAAAACTATTGGAGATTGTGTTTTGGTTTTTAAAAAAGTAAATATATGTTAAATATATGATAAAGTGGTGTTTTTTGTTCTTATTTTTATTTCTGCTGATATTAGTTTAGAAAGAAAAGAGGTGCAATAAAGTGATAAATTTATTAAGAATTACTATTGGAGATTGTGTGAATTATATATACATATAGTTTCTTAGTAGGGTTTTGTATCTATTTTTATTTCTGCTTTTAGTTTAGAAAGAAAATATTGGATAAAGAAAATAAGGCCTAGTTTTGGTATAAATCTTTAATGTAAATTACTTTGAATGACCAAAAAATAATAATAATTTAAAAAATGAATAAAGAAAATTTTAGTTTAGTTTAATTTTAATTTAGAAAGAAAAAGGTACGATATCTTAATGAGTATCTAATAAGAATCACCACTGAAAAATAACATGAATTTTTAAAACACATCTAATTAAAAGTCCTGTGCACATTACAAAAAAAAAAAAAAATTGCAGTTTAGTAAGAAAATTGAGGGTAAATATGCTTAATTTGCCATGAAAATATTGTTTAACTATCATATTCATTTTTAGGAGAAAGTTGCAAATGTCTTCAAAACATATTATCCATCCTAAAATTAGCCTTTATTTACTTGCTTCAAAATATAGTTTGTCCTTTTAATTTTGGGGTGAGATATGACCTGAACAAGTTTGAGATTCATTACGTTGTTTTTTTTTAAAGCTATAAATATTGGCAAAATTATATTTATCATTGTTTTATATTTATCATTTTTCATTGCTTTATTTTTGGCCAGTGATATGGTCATTAACATCTGTGGTGTGTTTTTCTGTCATTTTGCAGTGTCTTTACCCATTGGTTAGTAGATCTCTAGAAGATGTGCGTGCTAGCTTGTCTAAAGATGGATGCAAGAGGAACATCTCTTCCCTGTCTGATGTGGATGATGCATCCTCCCCTTCAAAGCGATCGAGAGAGGAGAAACTGGAAGTTTTGTCTTCTGTCCCTGAGCCATGTGCTGCTGACGTCAATGACGGTGCCCTTCCAGCTGACACTATTGAAACACAAATGTTTACTGATGAACAATCAATACTTGGAAAGACTGACTCTGTTAATGGCACTGAGGAACAACATCCAGAAGAGGTACCTGCTGCTCCCACCCATGAGGATTTAGATTTGTGTGACAAAAAGGATGACTGTGTATCTAGTACTCAAGATGAGGTGGAGGAGATCTCTGGAATGGATGTAGATGTGGAATCATCAGAGCTGGTTCCTGTGCAACCTCATCTCTTCTGGAAAAATGAGGACAACCTGTGTTGGTTGGATTCGTTGTTGGTGATGCTTGTGAACAGCAGGACTATTAGAGAGACTCCGTGCCAGAATGTAAAGCTGGTAGACAACTTGACATCAGTGCCTTCCAGCAACTCTGCTGTCTGGAACCTTTGCTCCACGTATGATAAGACATGTGCATATCTGAAAGCCAAGGAGCAACAGTGTGAAGGTAAGAGAAAGCAAAACCTTCCAGGTAGGGCTGGGCGATATGGCAAAAAATTAAAATCTAGATTTTTCCAGAACGTTTGACCGATCCTCCTCTTTTTTTTTTTTTTTTGAAATATCAGACATACTGTAGTAGTTCTTCCTATATATATATATTATTTATTTATTTGTAGACATTAACAATATAATTATACATTTCAGTTTAAATATAAATACAAAAACAATTAAATGTTTAATATATAAACACAATATGACTTTAATGTTCTTTAACATAAATTGAAGAAATATGTATTATTCTTTAGTACATTATAACGTTATTTAAAACCAAATTATGTAATCATATAGTAACACTATAACTTTAGTTATATAACATTATAAATTGACAAAATATTTGTTTTCCTTCATAATGTAGTATAGCAAGTTAACTTATTACATAGTTGAAGTTATATAAATTATTATTTATAGAAATTTATATTCATGTTTAATGCTATTTTAATTGTGCGCATTTAAGTTAAATCATTTATAAATAAAAATTTGTAATTATGCATTCATATGTGAACACTTTAATTGTACAATTGTGTTTGTATAGTAACACAATATAGCTATGTAACATTTATAAATTATAAACATTTATAAAATGTGTTACTTTAATACATTAAAAATAGTTATTTAACATCAGATTATTTGTTCATATACAGTAATGATATAACTTTAGTTATGTAACATAACATGATAAAAAATATTGTTTTTCATAACGTAGTATAAAAAGTTCATTAAACTTATTACATAGTTGAAGTTATTTAAATTATTAAGAATAATATGTGTCCGTATGTTTAATGTTATTTTAATAGTGTGCATATTTAAGTCAAATCAATTATAGATTAAAATGATTTGTAATTATTTTATGATATGGAAACGCACTATTTGTAAGTTATTTAAATTAAAATGATGATCTGTTTGTGTATATTAAGTGTTACTAAAGGTATATAACAAATTGATAAAATATTTCTTTAATACTTTTATAAAAGGTTAAAGTTATTTGACATCAAATTATGTATTCATGTAGTAACACCATAACTAGTTTAGTATAACATTATAAATTGATAAAATAGTTCTTCATGTCTTCTGTATGTATTCATGTTATTGTAACAGTGTGAATATTTAATAGGTAGTTAAATCATTTATAAATTAAAATTGCAAATATGCAACAGTATATAACAAATTAAAGGAATATTTAATACTTACAAAGTCATTCAACATCAGATTATTTATGTGTTCATATATTGTAACACTAACATTATAGTTATAAAATTGTTGATAAAATATTTATTATTCTTTAATGCATTATAAGTTAAGTTATTTAACATCAAATTGTTTATGTATTCACATATAGTAATGCACTGTACGCAACTTTGTAGTTATATAACATTGATAAAATATTCTTCATGATGTAGTATAAAAAAAATTAAAGTTGTTGAAGTTAATTAAAATGTAAATTGATGCAGTTTTAAATTTGTTTAACATAATTTTATAAATTTACCCTCACCCCAAAAATATACTTTTATAAAGCGGTTTTCATTCACGCACTGGAAAGCTAACCTGTTTTTCCCTCTGCAGATGAGGAGACCAGAGTCCCCGCTGATGTCCTGTGTGAGGCAGAGCGGCGGCTGTCTGCGCTCCGTCTGTCACTCTTTAAACTCCTTCAGCCTACACTCAAGTGTGAAATTGGTAAAATGGTTCAACAGCCAATCATAAAACCATTTGATATCAATCTGTTGCTTGTCATTTACATTGAGTGATAATCTTGTCTGTCTGTCATACAGGTCAGCAGGAAACACCCGTGTTTGCTCTCCCTCTCCTTCTTCGTTCAGACAAGTGGGCTCAAAATCTCTTCCAGCATACTATCCGTTGGGAATTTAAGTGCACTTCTTGTAGTTATACTCTAAATGACAGGTAATGGTTTTAGCCTTGATTGTAAATCATTTGTATGTGGCAATTAAACAGCTTTTGATTTAGTAGATAATAGTATGTAACACAACCCTCCTTTTGTCTTGCAGTGTTGAGAAGACTCTTACAACGTTCACTCAGATTCTAAATGACTGGCACCCACTAAAAGCCATCCACCGCACTCAGTGCAGTAACTGCAACCGTAAAAACCAGAGGAGGAAAATGGTGCTTGAAAAGTAAGAGTTGGAATATCACCTTGTTGCATGACAATTTAACCTATTTTGCAGTTGGTTGATAATTGTTTTTGTTCATTTTTTGCAGGCTTTCCTCTGTGTTTGCCCTGCACTTTGTGGAGGGCTTGCCCAGGAAAGACCTCTCTAAATACTCCTTTGAGTTCCAGGGCGTACATTACAATGTTAGCACTGTTATCCAGTACAATAAGCATCTAAAGCACTTTGCCACTTGGATCCGCCAGAGCAACGGTGAGTCTTTTATTCTGCGAGTACATTAGCTGATCTATTCACACTACCATTTGAAAGTTTAGAGTCTATTTCAGGGCTCTACAGTGCGAAATATTTAGGAGAACCATGTGCGAGTGACCCGATCAGCATGTTTGTGTTTGCGCTGAGGGGCGCTTCAAAGGTTTCTACGTGTTTTCGCAACGTTGAGTAATGTATCACAAATATATCTCACGAATCCTTTCAGAAAGTGTAGAGAGATGTGCAGTGTAGAGAGCCTCCTTGATTATGATGGAACTTTGTGAGATCGCAGTGAACGAAGATGAGTGACAGCTTTTAGTGATTTTAAGGGAGTTTGTAAATGAGATATTGATTTAATACAAGAAGTTAATATTAAGTGACTTGCATTGTCTGACTATAACACTATTGACTGATTTTGCTCTATTTCGTCGTCAAAAATAGTCACAACCGAGCTGCTGCACATCTCCATTCAAACAAGTGTTGTTTATTATGAACGAATGTGCATTTTTAAACTAGTGAGTCAATGATTTAATATCCCATTCATAAAGACGGTCACTTAGTTTATACCGGAATGAATCAGCCGTTCGAATGAATCAAATGAATGATTCAGTAATTAAATCAGTGACTTGCTGCCACTTATGGGAGTTATAGTTACATTAAGTATCTTTTTAGTTATTTAAATCATTTAATATTCTGTATTCAAAATTGTATACTTAAAACATTAATCTCAACATGAATTTATCAATTTGATTGCACTCATGCCACCTCTGAGCCTCATTAGATATATGAATATACACCTACAAGCCACCTTTGTGTTCTGTGCCACCTCTGTAGTACAAATTAATTTTGTTAATTCTGATTTCTTATTCTATTTATTCTGTTGTTTTAATTAGAAATTTTAAAAAGCTTAAAAATATTTTTTTTCTAAAATTTGACATAAGATGTTTAATAAAGTTAGAAAAATGCCATTACAGAGGTAAAAACAAAATTCTCCTGTAAATCACTTTGAGTCAATTATCACCTCGTAATGGGAAGGCTAATTTTTTCATTATTGATTAGAAGCTTCTCCTGAAATTTTTTACAAGTGCTCCTAAAGAGAAAAGTAAGCATAGAGCCCTGTATTTCCTTTTATTCACCATGTACACTGCCCTCCAAAAGTTTGGAAACACCCCTGGCAAAGTGTGGTTTTGGACGATATCAGCATAAATCCTTATCACTTTTTGGTGCAAATAGATTAAAGTAACTTAACATTATCTTTGAAGACCAGCAATAATAATTTTCAGTTTGATTACATAATAATGGCAATATATACATGTTCTTTACTCACAAAAAGTATTCTGGTAGCTTCATAAAATTAAGGTTGGACCACTGATGTCACATGGACAATTTTAACGATGTCCTTACTGCCTTTCTGGGTCTTGAACATGTCAGTTGCATTGCTGTCTATGCAGGGTCAGAAAGCTCTCGGAATTTCATCAAAAATATCTTAATTTGTGTTCCAAAGGTGAAAGAAGGTCTTGCGTGTTTGGAACAACATGAGTGAATTAATGACAGAATTCAAATTTCTGGGTGAACTGTCCCTTTAAATATTTAAATTTAAACTTAATAATGGTTCATTTACATGTTTGTGTTCTGTCTTTAAGGATCATGGCTGGAACTCGATGATTTGAAATACCCTCACAGCATCATCCACAAAAGGTTTACATTTCCTGCCAATGAAATTCACATTGTTTTCTGGGAATCAGACTCCACTAAAGATGAAGCTTCAGATGTTTGCTCACCGACAGCTCCATCAGCGGTCACAAATCTAGATGATAAACACGCACACGTACTGTCAGATTCGGTGGCCGATGACACGTGCGTCCTCAGCGCGCTCACCGTGGGAGACACGACTGCTACCGCCACTCTGGATGCATCTATCGGCAGCACCACATTACTGGACACCTTTGAGGGTCTGTCACTTACAGACATTGTGACCCTCACCCTGGTTGATGAGAGCAAAGCCACCGAAGCTCTTCAGATTCCCCAGAGTCCAGCTGTTGTGCCTGCTGCTCTACCGAGTCTTCCTGTAGCTTCTAGTTTGTCCGTTTGTCAGCCTCCAAAACCCCAAAGCTCTGCTTTGAAGGATGGCTCTTCAGTTTCCAATCCAGTTGTTGTGAGACCACCAGTGGCTACAAATGTACACGCACCACTTGCATCCTCATTACTTCAACGCCATCCTTCTTTCCAGTCGACACCAGTAAGACTTCCTCCTCCTGCTCCGAAACCAAAACCCGTTCTGAAATGTGACAACGAAGCTCTGCCAGCAAAGCCAGCTGACATGTTTGGTGGCTTCATAAACAAGAAGTTGCCAAGTGGTGTGAATCCTGCTATAGCGCCTCAACACAAACCAGTCACCCTTCCTGGTGGCATATGTCAATCTGTTAAGAAAAATCCAAGCCTAGATCAGCAGCCCATTAGCACTACAGATGCCCTCAGGCTGAAGCTACTGAAAAAACTCAAAGCTAAGAAGAAGAAACTAGCCAAACTAAACCAGCTTTTGGGAAGCACGGGAGAATCTGCACCGAAACCGGACAGCACGGCACTCTCGTCTCCCTACTCTGTCACCTCTAGTACATCAGCGTACGACAGCCCAGCGTACGACCAGTTCTTCGCCGAGCTTTTGTCTCCTGCGACGACCGTCAGTAACCTCTCACCAGATAGCACGGGGCTCCTTGAGATGATGAACAGCGGTCAGAATGTGGAGGCGACCGTTGGAAGCGCACAACAAAATCCTTCTGTAGCAACTGTGGTTCCAGAAGCAACTTTAACCTACCCTTCCTCTACTAATGACTCCGAATTGAATCTTGATGATTACATACAATCAGGGATGAGCCAGACTGCAATTGAGAACACAGATTTTAATGGCTTAGATATATTTTTCTGATCAAGCTTTTAAACTTTACAAACAGTGAGTTTGGTCTGGTGTCTAAACAAGTTGCTCCTAAGAACTTTTATTTGTAGTTTCATATTGGGAATGCAAGACTTTTGTTAGGAAAACCTGTGGTGCATCATCAGTTAAAACAATTTCATATTTTGTCCGACATACTTGAAGAATAAAGAACATTAAGTGGTGCAGAGTACGCAATGTTTGAAGATCAAATTATGCACAATGCATTTGTAAAAGTTTGTACAGCATTGTACAGTTGTTTAATAATTTTTGTTGTTGTCTTTTTTTATGGTTATCGCTGTATTTAAAGCGGTTCATATTAAATGGTCCCAAAAACTGAGTATGTTGTGGTTTTTGGCTTTTTATTTTGCTTGTGAGTGAAGAATAAGAAGCCTCACTTTCACACTGATTATACAGATGAGGTCAAAAGTTTACCTTGCAGAATTTGCAAAGTGTTAAGTATTTTATCAAAATAAGAGGGATCATACAAAATGCATGTTATTTTTATTTAGTACTGACCTTAATAATTTATTTCTTAAAAAAATATGTTCACATATAGTCCACAAAAATGACCCGGTTCAAAAGTTTGATTATATTAAGAATGATCCACAACTGTTTTTTTTTGTTTTGTTTTGTTTGTTTAGTGATAGTTGTTCATGAGCTCCTTGTTTGTCCTGAACAGTTAAACTGTCTTCTGTTCTTCAGAAAAATCCTTCAGAGTCCCACAAATTCTTTGGTTCATTTTTGTGTATTTGAACCCTTTCCAGCAATGACTGTATGATTTTAAGATCTCATCTTTTCACACCATGGACAACTGAAAGACTCGTATGCAGCTATTACAGAAGTTTCAAACGCTCGATGCTTCAGAAGGAAAAAAAAAAATAATGCTTTAAGAGCCGGGCTGGAAACTTTTGAGAACGAAGGTGTGTACATTTTTCTTATTTTGACTAAATATATATATTTTTTCATTTAGTACTGCCCTGCAGAAGCTACAGAAGATGTTTCCCAGAAGAAAAAAAAGAAGAAGTTAAATTTACCCTAATCTTCAAATTCAAACAGTTTTCACCCCTGCTTAATGCATCTAGCTCTTAATGCATTGCTTTTGCTATTGGAGCATCAGTGAGCGTTTAAACCATCTGTAACAAAAATGCTGAAAAACCAAAGAATTTGTGGGCCATGAAGGATTTTTCTGAAGAATGGTTCAGGACAAACAAGGGACTCATGAACAAAAAAATAATTTAAAAAAAATTCAGGTTACAACACAGTATTAAGAATCAAGTGTATGTAAACTTTTGAACAGGGTCATTTTTTATAAATTCAACTAATATTTTCGCTTGAGAACTATATGTAAACATCTTATATGTGAAATATCTCATTCAGGTAATAATTAGAAAATAACATGCATTTTGTATGATCCCTCTTATTTTGGTAAAATAATAAACATTTTGCACATTCTGCAAGGTGTATGTAAACTTTTGACCTCAACAGGGTTCCTACAAGTTTTTGGATAGGGCTTTTGTTTTTTGTTTTTTTTAAAAAAAGCAATTTCTAACCAATAAAATATTTTAGAGCATGACTTGCAGTTTGGGGTTGGTCAGATTGTGAATTATATGAGTATTAGAAGTCTCTAATGCTTTTGTCTGATTAAAAAATATAGTAAACCACAATATTGTGCAATATTATTACAATTTACTTTAAATAGAAATCTTAAACATTGCGTACTGACACTTTATCAATTTAATGCATTCTTACTAAAAAGTTAATTAAAAATTACTGACTACAATTACCGAACTGCAGTGTAACTGGGCAAATACATATTTATCAGCAATTAAATAGACATTAAAAAGTTTTATTATTTTTGAAGTATTATTATTTCTGAACATTTCATGTCATTTTGCACTTTTAACAATCTTGTTATTTAGCATTAAGCGGGAGAATGCTAGTACTAGAAATAAATGTTCATATTTTATGTTCATATAAATATCTCCTTTTTTGGTGCAACATAGCATTTGCTTACAGTCGAGCATTTGCCAAGAATATATACACTGCCTCAATAAAAATGTATATTAAAATAGTAATTATAATCAATATTAAAATATTAAAGTGTACATGTTAGAACTGAAAGGAAAGTATGGAAAATGTGAATGCAAAGAGCTTCACTTTGTTCATTTTTTGGATATTCGAGTTTGGTTATTTTAAAGAGTGTGAAAACAAAGCAGTGGCCAAAAACAGTATTTAGACACTTGAGCCTAACGTAAAAATATATAAATGTATTATCTTTATAACGAAGTATCAAAACAAATGGCATTTGTTTTACAGAAATACTAACACAAGCACACTTTTTAATTAAAACATCTTACAAAATCGAATTAAACCGTTAAATTGTTAAAAATACAACTAGCGTCTTGATTACTTTTTGGTTGTCAAAGCTTGCAGAACATGTTCATTATTAAGATGAGGAAAAACACCGATGGTTATTCTGTTGGGACGTCTGTACATTTGAGGAAAACTTACCTCACAGATCCACAAAATGACAGAGCAGTTGGTTAAAAATAATTTCAAAAAGCACCTCAAAGTTAGGTTGTGAAAAATGCTCCATCATTTGTTTGCAAATGTCAATGCAATAAAATTATGACATCTTAAAGTGTGACTTTAATACTTTGTGGGTAAGACTGCTTGCTTAAAGTGACCCTGGACCACAAAACCAATCATAAGGGTCAATTTCCATTGATGTATGGTTTTGTTATGATAGGACAATATTTGGCTAAGATACAACTATTCGAATATCTGGAATCTGAGGGTGCAGAATAATCAAAATACGGACGAAATCGCTTTTAAGTGGTCCAAGTTAAGTTCTTAGCGATGCATATCACTAATCAAAAATTAAGTTTTGATATATTTACGGTAGAAAATTTACAAAATATCTTAATGGAACATTACTTAATATCCTAATGATTTTTAGCATAAAAGAAAAATGGATAATTTCGACCCATACAATCGCTAAAAAATATACCCGCGCTACTTAGATGGTTTTGTGGTCCATGGTCACGTTAATTTACCATATGATATATTTACAGCTAAAAATATCAGATGTTAAGTTCAGTTATCTCAGCTTTTCTGTCAGAGTTTTCTCATCAGCAGTCATTTAAACCAACATCGGTTTCAAAACCAAAACAGCACAGCACCAATATATCAAATAATTACTTAATTGACAACTTATATACAATATCAGAAATCACAAGGGTTAGTTAACAACATAAAATGTACTCCTTACTGTTTAAAAATAAAATACCAGTTGGTCTGTTGGCTGTTGAGCAGATGTCATCAGTCCTGGATATCGAGGCCTCCTGAAAATACACGTTTTTATTTGTTTTCCCTATTTGACAGCCATTTTAGTAGATTGAGACAATGCTAATGAGCTGTTGAGTTGATTCAGGTGTGTCAGAATAAAGTGACACCCAAACTATGCAGTGTTTTGCGACATCCACAAGCATGATTTAGAATTGAAGACGAGCTGAAACCAGGCAAGACCAGCAGCAAAACCGTTTCAGCCAGCAGAGGGCAGTCTCTAACAGCGAGAGTCTTTTTCAACTTCAGCTTCAGATGGTTAAACTTTATTTTGTCCTAAAATACCAACTGATATGACGAGCTGTGAAACGGAAAACGCAGCTGTACCAGAAACAGGTTTTCCACAGCTACAAAAAGTACAAAACATACCACTTCATCATGAAGCAGAAGTGATGGTGTTATAGAGACCCTCCCATCAGGAAACGCAAGTTTAGTGGAGATGTTATCTGTGATGCTAAATGATCAGACAGCAGTCTGAAACAGACCTGCAGTTGATAACAGACACCATGTATGTTGCAGTGATGGACAACATTTTCTTACTTGTGCTGGTCACACTTCTCAGCGTCGTTCAGAATGGTATGCCGTTGAGATTTCATTTTGATCATTATTATAATTATTTTATATAAATTATTGATGTTTATGCAGAACATGTATGCAAATTGTCTTTGTACGCACTGTGCTATGTTTATACAACTACCAGGAATTACTATTAATAATGTAGCCTATATATGCATACAAATGCATTAAAACTAATCATAATATGTCTAATTTTTAATATACTGACTTCTCCTTTAGTATTCTTCGCCTTGAAGGTTGAGAAGGAGTGCACCGGTCAACATTCTAAACAGCATTCTACAGCTTTTGAGCGTTTGTCCTGTGCAAAGTAAGTAACATTAATATAGTTCTCCATTCTAGAATTTTGAAAAATGTACGATTTTAAGCCCAAACGAGCTTTTTATGTATACAGATAAATACTGCGTTTATGAAACAGTGTTGGTGTTGCTTCTTTTGCATAACAGTTCGAAATTTTCCTGTTGTTCGGGAAACTAACTTCCTGCTTTATTTACATAATCTCAATGTTGCCAAAGGGTTGCACTGGTCTGTCTGCCTAGTGAAAGCCTATATCCATATTTAAGTTTTCACATATTTAAAGTTTTTAAAGTCTTTTTTAACATTCAAAATGTGGCGTAATGATCTTGTATCTACTTCTAGTATTCTTAGGCACTTTGTGGTAAATTGTATGATTTCCCCCAAGTAAAATTCAGGTCAGGTTGATGAGATGTGTATTTTAAACATGTTTTTTCAAATATGCAAAATAAACCAAACTGACAGGATTATTATCAGTTGCATATCTAGACTGCTGACTTCTGGTTTGCCAGTTTATCTCAATTCAGATGCAATCATAATGTCATTAACCACCAGAGAGGAAGTAACTCTTTCACAATATTTCTAACAGCTACATGGAAGTACTACAAGATGAACTGACAGCTTGTCTTTACATCAGTTTGGTCAAATGAAATCCTAGAGTTACACTAACAGTCAAACGATTTTTAATGTTTTTTTTAAAGAATTCTCTTATGCTCACCAAGCCTGCATTTATTTGATCAGCAAAACAGTAAAATTTGGAAATATTTTTACTATTTAAAATAACTGTTTTCTATTTGAATATGTTTTAAAATGTAATTTATTCCTGTGAGCAAACCTACATTTTCAGTATCATTACTCCAGTCTTCAGTTGTCACATGATCCTTCAAGAAATCAAGAAACATTTATTATTACTATTATTATTATTATCAATATTTTAAAAAGTTAAAACTGAATTTTTATCTTATCTTTTATGAATAGAAAGATCCAAATATCAGCATTTTTCTGAAATAAAAAGCTTTTGTAACATTATACACTATACCATTCAAAAGCCTGGAGTCAGTATATATATATATATATATATTTTTTTTTTTTTTTTGGAAAGAAATTATAGAAATGAATACTTTTATTTAGATTTCTGAAGGATCATGTGACTGGAGTAATGATGCTAAAAATTCAGCTTTGAAATCACAGGAATAAATTACATTTTAAAATACATTCAGATAGAAAGCAGTTATTTTAAATAGTAAAAATATTTCAAAATTGTACTGTTTTTGCTGTATTAAATAAATGCAGGCTTGGTGACTTTAAAAAAAACTTTAAAATGTTACTTTTCAAAAAATTTTGACTGGTAGTGTAGCTGGTAAGTGTTAGTTTCTGAAAATGTATAAAAAAAGTTATTAAATTAAATTATCTGCTTTATAATGATTTATGTATTTTCTCGCTATCTCAGTCGAAACTGCATGGATACGTACCCCACATTTCTGGCAGTACTGTGGTGCGCTGGTGTCTGCCTCAGCCAAGGTACAATTCAATTCATCACATTAGTCATAATTTTTTTTTTATTTTTACCATTCACTACAATATAGTGGGAGGATCAGACCGAAGAAAATACCTCTTTGTAATGTAGTAAAAATAGTTTGCATTTCCTGGCTAATAACTTCTGTTATAACCCATGTGCAAATATTTGTCTGCATAACAACTTTGCTCTATTTTTGAATACCACTGAAATAATGATTGAGTTGCTAAGGAACGACATATAAGAGTCAGCCATAATAAAATACCCCTCAGTAAGAAAATTGCCTGTATAATAACGTTCTTAGAAATGATCCAATATAATTTAAAGGGATAGTTCATCAAAAATGAATTACTTACCCTCATGTTGTTCCAAACCCGATAAGACCTTCATTCATCTTTGGAACACAAATTAAGGTTTTTTTTCCCCCTAGTTTGGAAAGACATGAGGGTGAGTAATTGACTATATGCAAGGAGAGTTCTTTAGAACTTCTGCATAATGATATGCCAGCTTGTAAAGTTCCTGTGAAGCTCATTTTATATGTGCTATATATAGGTGGAGACTCCTGAGACATGACGACATGAAAAAATGTCTTTTCATGGAAAACGACTTTTTAAGATGAAACTGACATGAAATTACCCTTATAACCAGAAGATGGCAGTAGAGGATCACTCATTGGCTGCAGCTGCCATTTCAACTCCCTAGTTTTTTCAAGTCTTGCTTTTTGATTTATTATAAAATTACTAGTTTAACAAATATTAGTACTTTTACTGCACTTAAGTATTTAGTATAGCAAGTGCAGAAAGTGGTTAAAATAAATAAATGAATAAATAAATAAGCTCAGACAAAAACAGGGTGAATGATTTAAATACTTATATATAGTTCACTACAAATTAAATAAGTTAAATATTAATGGTATAAGAATTAAATAATGGATTCAATATGAATTTGAAATATTTTAGATTTAATTTAATAACTACATCTTTTAAGTTTCATCTTGAAAAGCTATTAAAGAGCCTATATTCAACTAACACAAACTTGTTACTGCTACAGTTTTTGTTACTTTGAATTTAGTCTGAATCATTTAATGCACAGCTCTATTTTTTTACATCGGCTTGTCAGATGTTTTGTTCGGTTATTACGGTAAATCATAGCAATGAATCGCGCATATTTAGCAGATTTTTACACTC